>APFE030269399.1:0-13947 GCA_000404065.3 Pinus taeda | reverse complement strand
TTTAATTGATTTGAAACATACCAGTCCTAATATCTCTTTTGAAAATAGTATGGTTTCAAAGTTTATGCACAATCGTCAAGAAAATCATTAGCGAGAAGCAAAGAGAAATCTCAGATATTTACAATGGACATTGAATTATGGTTTTTTCTATTAGAGCATGGCTATAGTTTCTAGTCTTGGTCATACAAATTTTGAAATGGCAGGTGATAGTTCAAATAAATGGTCTACTGCAAGTTAAATATTTTAGCTTTGTTCAGGTTTGATTTTATGGTCTAGTGAGAAGTTAAGAACTCTTTCTCTCTCTTATTGTGAATCTAAGTATAGGATAGTTGAAGAACCAACTAATGAAGTAGTTTGGTTTCTGCATGCTCTTACCAAGCCTGGACTAGTGAAGAAATTATCTACATAGTTAAGATGTGATTATCAAAGTTCCATTTAACTTGCATATAATCCAATGAATCATTTCAAAACCAAACATGTTGACTTGAATGCTCACTATGCTTGATATGTTAATGTAGATCATGTTATTTTTTTGAATTATTTTCCCATAGAACAAAATGCAGTCGATATATTCACCAAATCTATGATGGAGGTGAAGTTTGCATGATTTTATATTTGTTGGGAATGTGGGAAGTTGGCATCAAGGGGGAGTGTTGATGTAATGACATCTTCCTCCATAATTGTTCTATCTCCCTAGTCATTATTAAGGGGGAAGTGTTGGAATGTGTCACTTTGGAAGGTAATAATGTCTAGGTTACTTTAAAAGAAGCTATAATTTTATGTAAAATAGGTATATCCTACATTCATCATGGAGTAAAATACCCTTGTAATAATTTATTATATAAAGAGGTGAAATTACATTATCCTACATATTATGGGAATGCAATTTATCAATGCCTCTTAGTATATAAAAGAGGTTAGAGAGTCCCACAAGCCACACAAGAAAAATAGATGATAATGTTATCATTGTAAAGTGATAAAGTATTTGTTTGGTGGTGTTTCTAAGATGGGAAATTTTTTAATATAGTAAAGATGTTATTATCTTTCTCATGGATGTTTACCCAATTGAGGTTTTACCACATAAATATGGTGTGCCTTTTCCTTTTGTCTCCTTTCTATTATTGATAAGTATTGTTATAATGCATAGGAGGTTAGATTAGTAAAGTTTTTTTTGTGTTTTATATTGTTATATGTTTCTTAATGTTTTCAATTCTAATAGTTGGAATCTTCAAATATACCTTTAAATATCACCAAACACACCCAACTTTCAAGAATATGTGAAAACATGTTATTTTTCTAATATTTAACCATACTCACTTAAAATGCCAAGATAAATTAGTTAGAAATATGGAACCTAATCCCACATATAAACATTAAAATGATCTTAATTCAAGGAGACACGCCCAACTTTTAAGAATAAGTGAAAACATATTTTTCTAATATTTAACCATACTTACTTAAAATACTAAAATAAAATAAATGGAAAATACGGAACCTTTGCCCACATATAAACATTAAAATATCCTTAATTCAAGGTTATAAACAAGTGGAAAATAGTTAAAATTTAAGAAAAGGGTTGGTAAAAAGATTGAAAATTTGGTGACCTAACACTTCCCCCAAACTAAAGATGTTGCATGTCCTCATGCAGCCTTGCATTTGCTTCTATTGAACTATGTGACTGAGTTTTTTTCTCTAAAAAATACCTTAGTAGCAACTGAGTTTTTTGTGGTTGGTTCTTGTGTGACAACCACAACTTTGTGAGTGTTGGTTCTTATGTGGCAGCTCTTCACCTTTGATGCTTTTCTTTGTTGCAACAAAGAATCTCATGCTTGAAAAATAAACACATGTGCATGCATTCATAACCCAATAGTTTGAGCAAATAACCATACAACGGATATACAAAACCACTTTGACATCAAAAAATATCATCATGCTTTGAATTTTGTCAACCATATGAAAAATATGTTAATACATACCAAATTTTTTTTAATTATGAAGTCACCCAATTTCAATAACTAACTTCCTATAACAAACTTGTCTAGCCATTATATCTCAAAACATAAAATTGTTTTTCATGAAATTTGGTGATCTTGTTACCATTACCTATATGTATATTCTTACCAAAAATCACAACCAATGGATGCATGAATCTTGATAAAAATGAGAAATGGATGTAGGTGATGGCGGATAATTTCATAGAAAATATAAATTGGAATTGTTTGAAATTTGTTTTGTTGATTTAATATATCTTGATACATTTATCCTCCAAAATTTGAGACCAAGGGATGCACAGTTTGCAATATATGGTGAAATCAATTTCTACCATGTTTCATCTTTCATGTTTTCTTAACTCGTGTTGTCGCCACAAAAAATCTACTAATTATATCTTCTTGTTATAGGATTTATCAAAACAAGACTATGCAATGCCTTCATGTGTGCTAAATTTGCCACAAGGCCACTCTAAATTCAATATCCTTTAAATTTCAAAAGGTGAGTCACCCATAAGTAAATATTATAAAAGTTTAAAGGCTGATGTAAAAAATAAAAATTAAAATAAAATAGAAATAAATAATTAATTAATTGAAAAAAATTAAAAATCGTTAATATTCATAATTTTATCAAGGATGACCTTACAATTTTCTACAAGATCTTGAACATAGTTTGATCCATTTCAACTTGTTCTACGTATTGATCTAAAAGAAACATTTTGAATTTGCTATTTTAATGTTGGAACATGCATACACTTGTGGACTGCATTTACAAATCTAACATTTCAACCATTTTCTCAAATCTAGAGAATATAAATAATAAATAGTATTCCAACAACTCTCCAAATGGCCTCCAAATATAGGCACTAGGGTCCTCCACAATATGTACAAGAGATGTTCTAAAAATAGCATGGAGGATTTACCATAGTTGATCGATCCTCCTCCTCATCAAAATATCAATCAAAACATTACAACATTACATCCATCTTACTATTATTTATTTAGTTGATTAAATTGTAAAAAGGTTGATCTTGATCAATAGAGAAGAACAAAGTGAAGTCTAAAATATTTTCCCTCAACACAATCTTGAAGGAGTGGAGCAATTGTCCCTTTAAATTTGTAGCAACATGTGTTGACATCACTTAAATCCAGTAGTTAGTGTAATAACCCTCCAAGTAATAGGTTTGGGACCTCAAGTCTCCTCCATCAAAGATATATGGATATTCCTAAAAGAGGGTTGGAATAAAACTACTTCTAAGCTAAAAACATATCAATTCTTCTATTATCCATGTTTCCCAAATACACAAAAATTAACACCACAAACTCTTTTTAAGTCTAAATTAAGTGCTTCAAAATGGAGACAGTGTATTTTTACCTTTTTTACCATAAAAGTTCCATTTTTATGAAGAAAATAGGTTGTTGTGCAAAAATATTGAATTCTAGTTTTATTCATGCATTGTGGTAAAAAGTATAAATGTGCCTTACGAACTTTCTCACATATTCCTCAAATGTGAATTTTCTGATAATTTTTCCCATGCCATACTTAAATGGCTATTTTGGGCATAAAATACATGTCCTAATTTTTCTTCATTTAGCCTCAACTGTATGCAAATGATTTAGAAAAATTCTCTTTGAACTAGATTTGACAATTCTAAAATTGCTAGCTATAAGACTTTCAGTACCTACTGAAATCTTCTTTTGATTTTACTTTGACCACTTTCCCTTGAATTCCTAGTTTGAATTTGTTGCAATCTAAGAGGTACCAAGCATTTTTTTCGTCATGTAAAACATCCTTCAACCACTGGGTATGAATTCAGGGCTGTGCTCATGTACAAACCAATGAGATGCTAAATTTTTTGTAACAACAACAAATATGTGTGGAATCAAATTTTTATGTGGGAATCCTCCAAGGCGTATAAGAATCATATGAATGTTAGGAAAAGGTATTTAAAAGTTTTTAATTAATGATTAACCCCACCCCCCCCCCATTGCACTCCCTAATTGGTGTTGTTTTCCATCCTTAGAAAAAATTGGCAAAGAGGGAAGGCCATGTGAGGACATCAAAAAGTGTTGGCATTATGATTCTGGTTGGTACTACGGCGCAGGTGTTGTACTTGATGGAAACCCACTCTAGTGGCAGATCTTAGTTCAGGCACTCAAAATCATGGAAATTAAGATACCCGCAAGCAATCCTAGAAGAAGTTGCGGACCCGCAGGTACGCCGACCAAGGAGTGTGGACATGCACGCAGGTTCTCCGTTCAGAAGGTGCGGACCCCAGTTTCACTCTCTCCAATGCATAAAAGTGCGTGCATGTGGGAATCTTCATGAATGGTTCATGGTATTAGTCCGACAGTTTTTGATCCTATGGTTTTGGTTCATGGTATAGCATCTAAATGTATTGATCCCAAGTATTAGGTTCATGGTATTTTGTTATTATGGTTTTGGACCATGGTATTGTGAAAGGCTTGCCTATAAAAAGGAAAGGAGATCACTCGGCTAGATACTTGTGAAATTTGAATATCTTAAGATCTGAAATTTTGGGTGATTGGTTTTAAAAGCTAGATCTAAATCAAGGAGAAAACTTAAGGCGAATCTATTGATAAGTTGTGATCTCTCGGGCGCAAGGACAGATCTATGGATCTGACTGACTGTAGCATATTGGAGGACTGTTAATTTAGCCCTAATCTGAAGTACGCAGGAAATCCACGGCGTGAGTGCGGGGGTATGCATCTCAGAAGAAGGCGCAGTGCAGGGGTACGCAGCGCAGCAGAAGGCGCAATGCGTGGTACGCAGCATAGGAAAAAGTGCAGTACGGGATGTATGCAGCGAAGCAAAAGGCACAGTGCGGGGTACGCAGAGCAGAAGAAGGCACAGTGCGGAGGTACGGTGTCAGTCAGAAAGTAAAGGTGTGGATCTGAGCAGAAGTACATAGAGCAGAAGAACGACTAGTGTGGATCTGCGCAGTTTAGACTCAGAAGAGCTGCGGATATTCGCAGGCCCCTCTTGGTGAAGTTGCGGACTTATCTTGAAACATTTGTTGACTGTCTTTTATCTATTGCAGCAGAATTCTAGGTTTAGATTTCTGGTATTACTTTTCTGTTTACAGCACTCTGAAGAGTTGGGTGATTCATTGGTTGATTGTATAAGAAGATTGGGTGATTTGCATGTACTTGATGATTATTTGATCTTCTTGGATCCAGTTTGAAAATTCATGAAACGTGGTCCCTAAAGAAGTAAAAAGAGCAAAGGGGGTTGTAGCTCCCTTCCAGGAGAAAAACTGAAAACGAGAGAGGGTTGTATTCTCTGCAGGTTGCAACCTGCGTACTGGTAAAGGACTGCACCAGTACAAAATCATTGTAAAAGAAGTTTCTAATTGAAAGAAGATAGAGACATATTGCAACAGGTGGTTTTCACCCACATTGGGTTTCCACCTTATATCTGGTGTTCCTTGGTGTGATTATCTGTCTTTCGTGTTCTTGCTCATTATTATATGGTACTAACATACAAACTAATGATCAATATCTGAAGAATAAATTAAAGTATAAATCTGGAAGGTATATTGAAAAGAATTTGATAATACTGATTCACCCCCCCACCCTCTCAGTATTATTTCCAACAAAAAGAGCATATAGGCATGGGAATTTTCCAAGTACATTTCTTTTAGAATTAAATGAATTACTTATTAAAGATTAGGAAAAAAACATATTTTCTCCTCCCTAATAATTCCATGAGGTATGCATTTAAGACACCTGTGATAATTGATGACTCTTGACTTTGACCCATCTGTTGCATTTATTGGACAACTTTTTGCCCACCATATTTTTTTTTATCCTTCATTTTTCTTACACTTTGTTACTATTCCTGTCAATGTTATGGCCCTAATAGTTGTGAGTTTACTAAGGTGAGTATCTATTATTAATTTCATTCTCACATCAATTAAGTATGTGTTTTTTGTGTATTTTCTTTGCTTAGTTAACCCCCGGCATTGAAACCCTTATATAGGTTACAGGACTAGCAACTGGTAAGTGAGTTACTGGAAGTGTGCAAGGTACGCATATCAAGATGAAATACCAGAAGCAGGAAGCCGCTACAAGCATACATTAATGCCCAATTTTGATATTCACACCCAACTACTAATTCAACCATGAGGATCAACACAACTTAGCATCTTATTTTGGTTTTCACATAAAATGTTCTTATCTAGGAATGTACTTTTAAATGTAGTAATATGGTTGGACGGTTATGATCTGCCTGTTATTTTTGTATCAACCAATAGTATGGTTGTAACGCTAGGACGAGGCTGAGGAATAAAGGATAAGATATAAACTAGAAACTAATCTATTGGACTATAATTTTTTATTTAAAAATTTTGGAGATGCAAAGTACTATTAATGATATGGAACCATAAAGGATTCAACTGTATCCAAACATGTGGCACAATTCTATCCATGTGAATGAATATTTTGAAGTCAAACATTGGAAGAATTCATTGGATTATGAATCATTAATGGATATTGTTAACCAATGCAAGACAACTCACCATTAATGAAAAAATTTCAAGTAAATGGGGTATTCCATAGAGGACGAACACTTCAACTAGATCAAAGATCACAATGCCAGTATTTTTATGTGGTTAAAACTCTTTGAGGGGGAAACATTCCATGACCCCCACCAACATGACCACTTGAGTCAATTTTATTAGCGCAAAATAAAATATTTTACGTAAGAGAGTTCTCTCAATCGATCATCATCCATGACCATATTAGAAACCAAGACACTATTGAGAAGGGGGGTGAATTAATGTGTAACCAAATTATACAACTATTTCCAAATTAAACTTTTCAAGCAATTTAACTATCATTCATGGAAAATAATAAAATAATATATAAAGGACATATCAACATAAGCATTATCATATACATATACAACATGTAAAGACACAAATATTCTTCTTCATTCCATCAACAAAGGCAAGCTACAATTAGCTTTTACATCACTGCCATACAAGCTTTTACTTGCAGGTTTTTCAAGCTTCCACCTTAAGAAAGCTATCGCTCCTCAATTTATCATCTACCACTGAAAGGAGCTACTACCCCTTTTTTTATCAGCTACTAAAAAGGAGGCTCCTACTCCAAAATTTATTAGCTACTACTCAAAGGAACTACTACCCCTGGTTTTATCAGCTTCTCCTGAAAGGAGCTCTGACCCGTAAATGTTTTCCAGCCACTATTGGAAGGAGCTACAACCCCTAAAATGTAAGCTACCACTTTCTAGCCATGTTGATCCATAATTCATTAATTTTCAGACTCATATCAACAAGACTTTCTTTCTTCAAAGAAAAGTTGCTTTAATGTTATACCTCAATTCCTTTCTTGCATAGATAAACTATTTTATGTTCTTCTAAACACCACCTTTCTACATGCATGCCTAAACCACCTCAAATCACTGCCCTCAACATCTCATCCACCATAAGGACACCTTCAACAAATATTTTTTGTTGATTTTTGACCTCTACTACATACACCAAAAACACAATTAAAAACAATATCACTAATGAATTCTTTGCATCTCTAAAACATATTTTAGATAGCAAATTTGATCATTGATTCACCCTGATGGATACTAACATTATGCATCTCGTTGCACCAACAACCACCAATTTGTTTGCTCGAATATTCTTATAAAGGAATTGAGCTAATATTTTCAGGTTTAAACACTTTAGTTAACTTTAGCTCTTTATCATGCATAGATCCTTAATTTCAACTCTCTACCATTTTTGTTAGTTCTTCTTAATGTATTCTTGAAGTCTTCAATCTCTACTTTATTGTCTCTATGGGAAAAACTGAGCTAAACTGCCCAAATTTGCAATTATGTAAAATATCACTGTTTAGATGGACTTCTATCTACAATTCCAACTTTATCTAAGTGTTAAATTTGGCAAAACTTCCAAATAAGCCATCAAAATGTATGTTCTCAACCAAATAGCTTCCAACTCATTCATGTTGCCTATCCTAAGTTTATCGCATTGGTTGTTTGGTGGAAAATCACCAAATATGGCAAAAACACCAAATTTCAAAGATGCCAACTCATTCATGTGATAGGCCCTCAATATAGGCCTATGGGCTCTTAAAGCATGAAATTGGGATGGTTTTAGGCCCAAGCACTAACACAAAGAACCCCCTGCTAGGCCCTTTTCTTTATAGTCCTAAGGGCTTAAACAACGACTCTAATCCTCTACACCCTTGGTCATAATGCACACACAAAATTGAGTCCTAAGGCAAACCATTAGCTTCTAGCTATATTTCCCACCAATAATCAATGGTGCACCTTTGTTTTCTTATAGATTAAATCCTATAGGATTATGTGTCCTAGTGGGACCTCCACTTGATGACTTGTGTGACTCAAATTAGCCCTCCACTTCCGCTATGTATGCCATGACTTGTGATTCGACATGTCCCAATTCCTTGTTATCCTAGAGACAAAACCTTGTACTCCCTCGTTTATTGCTAGGGTTCCTGGACTTCTAAGGTCTGGGGTGACGTCTCCTTGTGGGACCTTGTGTTGCACACATGGACGAATCATAAGATAACCAGGATGATGCATCTTCACCACCTGGATGCCACCATATCCTGGTGCTTTGTCACCTTGGTAGTTTTTACTTTCGCTCCCATTGAATCTCTTGGGGATAGACTTTTCAAATGACATGTCTTATGGGCTCCTCCACCAACCAATAACTACTTATTCTTCCTTCAATGTTGTTCAGCCACATTTCCACTGCGCTTACCACTTTTGGTTTTCATGGAGCTCCCTTCTCTTGTTTGGTGGTAAAATGGGGAGGGGGTCCACTTCTAATGAGGATTATCAATCCTGCAATTAGTGGTTTGGGAAATATGGCCCCTAGCTTACCCCCTCTACCATTAATTCTTGGGTGGGCATAGGCCCACACAATTTATCTAATGGGTTAGAGGGGACATGTGGTGTGAATCTACAAACAAACTTTCCCATTGTTTAACGATCGATATGTTCCTCCAATCTTAGGCCAAACACCAAACTTTCACCATTTTGGCGAAACACCAAGTTTAGCTCTACAATTTTGGCTATTGGTCAACAAACTTTGACTAGTCATAGCTTTCAATTTAGAAGGCCATGTGTAGACTTCCTTATAGCATTGTAAATATATTTCTAAGCTCTATCCATCTGAGTAGTTTCAAGTGCAGTTGAGTTAATCTTGGTTTTCAAGCCTATGTGGAAGTTTTTTGTAGCTTCATGTTCCGGATTATCCACAGTTTTCAGTTCAGTCTGTCGACGTTTTGAACCCCAACGGGGGTCCATCATCGGGACACTCTAAAAGATAGATGAAATGAATGAAAGATGATGAGAGAAAGAGCTAGGAACCTAGATATAAATACACAAATACAAAGGAACCCTAATATGAGAGCCGACACTACTAATTATTATTTTAAGATATTTATTTATATTTGCTTTTATTATTATTAATTATTTAATATTTAATCTATTTCATTATTTAGATTAATTAATCAATTAATTAATATGATTAATATAATTAATTAATTATAATATTTAATTAAAATGATAAAATTAATTAAAATTCAATCAATGAATCTAATTAATACTTCATCATTATACTTAATTTTAATGGCAATTATTTTAGAATTGTTATTATTTATTATCTATTTATATTAGATTAATAAAATTAATCAAAGTTAATCAATTATCTTTTACTTTCCTTATGAGATTCAACTACCGCCTATTTATTTAAAACCTAAATTCCCTTATTCTATTCTTTTATAATCCCCATAATTAATTTTAATTGATATTTTTTATTTTTAAGTAATTAATTAAGCCTTTATATTATATTAATTATTTTAATACTTATTTTATTATTTTACTATTTAATCATGTTTTGTTTTTATTTTTATATAAATTAGATATTTAATTAAGCCCTTAATTTAATTTTAAATAATATTAGGCCTTTTTTTATATTATATTATAAATTATATTACTATTATATTAATTAATTTTTAATTACCTTATCTTATTTTTGTTACTATATAAATCATGTTTTATTTTTATCTTTATATAAATTTAATATTTAACTAAAGCCCTTAATTTATTAATTTAAACCTTAATTTAATTTAATTAAATTTAAATTAATTAAATTAATATAATTATATAATTAATTAAATAAAATAAAATTAAATGATTTCCAATGTTTTGTTTATTAATTAATAAATAAACAAACCTTCTGACCGAAAGGTCTATTGATCTTGAGCTTCCAAGGGCTTCAAGGGGGTAATTCGTCTGATCAGGGGAAACCAGTTCCTGCTGATTTCACTTCCATTGTCCCTGTTGAGGTTCCGCGGGAATTTCATAATTTCAATGGCCTCTCTCATTTTTCTTTTATGATAATTTTCCTCCCTTGCAATTACCTTGGCGTCTTCCAAACACATATGATGTTTGGTCTTGGATGAGTGTTCTGCAAGGGCCAACGTACGAGATCTATCATTCCTTATGTCAGCTGCGTGCTCTTTCAGCCTTGTTTTCAGAGATCGACCTGTTTCCCCAATATAACTCTTACCACATGAGCAATCAATCTTGTACACTCCCTTGAGTTGCTGACGATCGATGTTGTCCTTAACTGACCTCATCATCTGCCTTATAGTTCCACATGTTGTAAATTGAGTATCTATGTTTTTCTTTTTTAATATTTTCCCAATCTTGTCGGTAACCCCTTGGATGTATGGAAGGTAAACCCTCCCCTGATTTTCTTTGTCCTCAGGGGTACGCTTAGAGAGGGCCCTGTTTTGAGCCCTTTTTATAGCTTTCTTGATACTCCATTATTTGTACCCAATGTTTTTGAAGACAGAGGTTAAGTGTTCAATCTCCTCCTTTAGGTGATCTGGGTCAGAAATCCTGAAAGCTCTGACAGCAAGGGTGTTTAAAATGCCAGATTTCTGGGATGGATGATGGTAAGAGTCAGCATGAAGATAGCTATCCGTGTGAGTTTTCTTCCTATAGACCTGGTGTCCCAAAGTTCCATCCTTCCTTCTACTGATCAGGACATCTAGAAAGGGGATCTTACCATTCTCTTCAAGCTCCATAGTAAATTTGATTTCAGAGGATAAGGAGTTAAGATGATTGAAGAATTTCTCAAGCTCTGCATTACCATGAGTCCAATTCAGGTTGGTGTCATCGACGAATCTTTTCCACCATGCTGGTTTTAAGTGGAATGAGTCAAGGGCTTTTCTCTCAAAGTAATCCATGTATAGGTTAGCGACAATAGGTGAGAGCGGGGAACCCATGGCAACTCCTGAAATTTGTTCATAATAGTGATCTTGAAAACTGAAAAAAGTGGACCGTAAACAGATTTCCACAAGTTTTGCTGTTTGAGGATCGGTGGCCATCTTTATAACATGCACAGCTTCATCAAGGGGAATCTTTGTAAACAATGATACGACATCAAAGCTTACTAGAATATCATCTTTATCCACCTTTTTATCCTTAAGAAGTTTAACAAAATCTCTTGAGTCTTTTATGAAGGAGTCTGTGTTACCAACCAGAGGTTTTAGGATTTTGGCTACATACTTAGCTAATTCATATGTAGGGGAACCAATAGCGTTAACAATTGGTCTGAGAGGGACCCCTTCTTTATGGATTTTCGGTAATCCATAGATTCTAGGAATAACCTCACAGGTGGGCATCAACCTCTTTTTTATTTTGTCATCCAGGTTGGTTTTCATGATGGCCTTCTTAACCTGCCTCATCACCTTGGGAATTGGGTTAGAATTGACCTTTCTATAACTTCCACAACTCAAATGCTCATTCATTTTGTGAATGTAGTCTTCCTTATTTAACACAAGGGTTGCTCCACCTTTATCAGCTTTTAGAACCACTATTTTATCATTATTACGGAGAGACTTCAGAGCCTCTCGCCCTTCTTTATCAAGGTTACTCTTTGGGCGTTTAGATTTCAACAAGGCTAAGGAACATTCCTGTCTTAATATTTCCCTGTCGTTTGATGAAAGACCTTGTGTCCCATTTTCAATGTTGCAAATGATGCTTTCAAAGGGAATGTTCTTTGGTGAGACTGCAAATCCCAAACCCTTGCTCAAGATTTTAGTTTCTTCAGGATTGAGTATTATAGATGAGAGATTCACAACCCTTTTTCCTTGCGAATTCTGAACAGAGGGGTCCCCAACCCTATTGATGTTGTCATTATTCTTGGAAGCATCATGATTATTACTCATCCCATGGTTTGAATTATTTTCAGCATCGAATTTTTTACCCATAAAGCCGCCTTTGTTCTTTTGAATATTATAATTCCTAATCTTTATATCCTTACCACTGCTATTATAAACCTCATTACACACGATGTTGACCGTACCCACGTTACTAACTGTACTGTCTGCCGAATTAATGTGTTTAATTAATGTGCTGGGGATATTGGGGATATTGCTGTGTATTACATTGTCATTCTCCACACTGTTAATAGCAGTATTACCTTGTCTATCCCTCATATTATCGCCATTGTTTATAATTCTCCTCACAATCGAAATCCGGACAACGTAGGAATCATCATTAACATCGTTATTATAATGCCCCATCATATTACCTGCGTTGGTATCATGTTTCAGACATGTGTTACTTTCTGAGCCTGCGTTAACTTCCAAACCTGTGTTAATGTTTGAGCTAACGTTGTCACCATCTACGCTGTTTATTGATATACCTGTGTTAATACCATGCCCCATCGTATTACCTGCGTTAGTATCATGATCCGAACATGTGTTAATCACCGATTTACTTTTTGAGCCTGCGTTAACTTCCAAACTGTTTTTAAATGGGCCAACGCTGTCTTTAAATGAGCTAACACTGTCTTTAAATGAGTTAACGCTGTCACCATCTTTGTTTATAGATTCCGGACCTGCGTTAATACCTACTGATCCTGTGTTAACTGCGTTTTTAATTAATGAGCCAACGTTGTCAGCGCAGGGATCCTGGTTGATGATGTTTCTGGCATGACCTGCGTTAACTGTGTTGACCATTGAACCTGGGTTTTTAATAAATGAGCTAACGTTGTCATCGCAGGGATCATGGTTGCCATTGATGTTTCTGGCATTTCTGGAACCACAGGTGACATCAGGGATCAAAGCGGAACAGCTGGGATCATAAGGGGCAGTGCAGGAATCAGGAACAGTCCAGGATCTGTAGATGTTGCTGTTGTTGTCACCCATGCCTTTTTCCAGCTTGGCCAACTTCCTAGATTGTCTTTCCCTAGCGATTCTTCCTTCCGTCTGTGCCTTCAATGCAGCTTTTGCATCAACAATTTTCGAAAGATCAAAGCTAATTTTCATAGTAAGTTTCAGATGCCAGGAGAGGGCCAGTCTATTGAGATTATCCAAGGCTGCCCGGGTTCTCTTAATTTCACTTCGGATTAGGGCCAGGCTCAATTTCAAAAATGACCTATTATTATACTGATTAAATAGTCTGTGATTAACTTTAGCAAAATGAGGAATGATTTTCTTGTCCCTACATTGTTTCAGAAATTGCAGGTCCGCAGCTCTTCTCTCAATTTTTATCCTCAGGATTTCGAGAATACAGATCTCTTTCCATGTTTCCCCTCCGTACAGGGAAGTTATGTTGGTTTTCAAGCCTCTATGGAAGTTTTTTATCGCTTCATGTTCTGGATTATCCACAGTTTCCAGTTCAGTCTATCGACGTTTCGAACCCCAACGAGGGTCCATCATCAGGACACTCTGAAAGATAGATGAAATGAATGAAAGATGATGAGAGAAAAAGCTAGGAACCTGGATATAAATACACAAATACAAAGGAACCCTAATATGAGAGCCGACACTACTAATTATTATTTCAAGATATTTATTTATATTTGTTTTTATTATTATCAATTATTTAATATTTAATCTATTTCATTATTTA
>APFE030269393.1:125129-147075 GCA_000404065.3 Pinus taeda | reverse complement strand
TGTGCTTGCTGCCATATATTCTGCCTTAGATGAGCTCAGAGCCACAGACTTTTGTTTCCTACTGCACCAGGAGGTCATTCCTGATCCAATGTTGAAACAGTACCCACAGGTACTTTTCCAATCCACTGAACTTCCTATCCAATCTGCATCAGTAAATCCACTCAAACTGATATCCTTACCTTTAGTGTACAAGAGCCCATAATCGATTGTTCCTTGTAAATACCTGAGAACGTGTTTGGTTGTTGCACAATGTGCCCTCTTTGGTTCCACCATGAACTGACTGAGGTTGTTTACAGTGTAGCAAATGTTTGGCCTGGTATTGACCAGATACATCAGGGACCCTATGAGCTGCCTGTATAGGGTGGGATCGACATCCTTGTCTTCTGATGCATCAATATTCTTCCAGTTGGTGATCATTGGCGTAGCCATAGGTCTATAGTCCTCCATCCCGAATCTTTTCAAGATTTTTGTAGCATACCTCCCTTGCCCAAGGAAATTTCTCCCTTTTACTACCAAACTTCCAACCCTAGGAAGTAGTGCATTCGTCCCAAATCCTTCATATCAAATTCTGTGGGTAGATTCTTCTTGCAGTCCCCAACGAGTCTGGATGATCCTGTCAGAAAGAGATCATCCACATACAATACTAAGATTAGCGACTCATTCTCTAGAACCAAATAGTAGAGATTCGGATCCGTGTCACTGTTGACAAATCCCATCTTCTACAAGTAGCCATCTATTCGACCATACCATGCTCTCGGTGCCTGTTTCAGCCCATACAAGGCTCTCTTCAATCTGCATACATGAGACTTCTCATGAGTTTCAAAGCCCTCTGGTTGTTCAATGTATACCTCCACTTCTATTACCCCGTTTAGAAATGGTTTGACATCCATTTGATAGATATCACAGTCCTAATAGATGTATACCTAGCTACCGGGGCGAAGGTCTCTTCATAGTCAATCCCTTCTTTTTGAGCATACCCCTTAGCCACAAACCTAGCCTTGTATGTCTCAACATTGTCGTCTGCAGTGTATTTGATCTTCTAGATCCATCTTGAACCTACCACTGATCTGTCTTGAGGCCTTGGCACCACCTCCCAGACATTGTTTACCATTAAGGAGTTGTATTCCTCTACCATTGCATCTAGCCAAACCTGATATTGAGCTACCTCGAAATTGGCAGGCTCTCCATCCTGAGCTACTAATCCCTGATATCTATCTGGTTGTTTTTGCTCCCTCTTATTGTTTCTTAGCACAACGATGAAGTCCTCTGCATCTCGTAGAATCTGACGAAGTTACCTGCTAGTTCTTCCTCTGCCAGCAGGTGCTTCTGTTCGTTCCTCCTCATCCTAATAATCTTCTTATCCTGAGGAAGAATTCTTTACTTCTGTTGGTTGAAGAGGCTTAACCAATGGCTCCTCTTTCGACTGCTCCTCGAAAGGCATCTCACGAGATCTTTTGAAAGCCCTGTCCTCCATGAACTTTACATCTCGTCATACTACTACCTTCCTGCTCCCTAGAAGATAGATTCTATATGCCTTAGTGTTCTCGCTATATCCCACCAGATATCCCTTTTCCGCAGTCTGATCCAGCTTCTTCCTCTTTTCTTCGGGTATGCGGCAATATGCTAAACTCCCAAATATCCTGAAATGACTGACTTCGTGTGTCTTCCCTGTGAAGACTTTCTCTGGAGTAATCTTGCTCAATGCTCGATGAGGAGTCCTGTTTTGAACATAGACTGTTGTGTTGCATGATTCCGCCCACAAGAATTTTGGCATATCCTGATCATACATCATGGCCCTAGCTACTTCTACAATAGTCCTGTTCTTTTTTTTTGCTACCCCATTGTGCTCCGGATTGTAGGGAGTTGTCCACTCTCTTTTGATGCCCTCCTTCGCACAAAAATCAGTCAAGTCCTTGTCGACATATTCTCCACCATTATCTGAGCACAAAACTTTTATTTTCTTCCCAGTCAGATTCTCCACCAGAGCCTTGAACTCCTTGAATTGACATAAAACCTCATCCTTGGTTTTCAAAAAATAAATCCAAGTTTTCCTTGAGTGGTCATCAATGAAGGTAAGGAAATACTCAGCACCACTGAAAGCTTTGACGGACATAGGTCCGCAGATATCTGAGTGTATTAATCCTAGTACACTCTTGGCCCTATGTTTACTCCTAGGAAATGATGCCTTGGCATACTTTCCTAGAGCACATCCCCTGCATACATCATCTCATTCCGTACTCAGTTCCGGAACTCCTGTTACAGTGCTCCTGAAAATTCTCAGAGCTCCATGGTGCAAGTGACCCATTCTTCTGTTCCATAGTTTGTTCAAGTCCTTGTCTCCATGACTTCCTATTAGTGCCATTGGTGATTCTAGTTGTAATCTACACAACCGATTACTTTTGATCTCGATCTGCGCTTTCTTTTTCCAACTCGAGTGTTTGACATATACCTTCTCCTTGATGAAGTAGATGTCATAGCCCTTGCCTTGTAGTTGTGACACGGAAAGTAAGTTCATCCCCAATCCTAGTACATGCAGCACATTTGTAGCACATAATCGTTCTCCCAATTCTGTCTGAAAGACTATGGTACCATTCCCTACTGGAGTACACTTTTCCTTGTTCCCCATGGTGATCTAAAAGTTCATCTTCTCTTCTCGATATTCTGAGAAACACTCCCTAATTATCGTCATATGCCACAAGGCTCCACTGTCTATATACCATGGTTCTGATGATGCTGCACTAGTCATACACACCACTTCTTCTTCCAACCTGGAAGCTAACATAGAGAAATCAAAATATCTCTCTTGTGCAATCTTCTGAAAATCTGTGTGAGTCCCTTGACGTGGATGCCTGTACATTGTGGTCTCGACCCATAACTGATTTTTCCTTCCTGTCTCTGATTACTCCCTCTGATACCATGTGAAAATTCTATCAGTGCAGCAACTAATTTACTTTTCCTACTTATTCCACAATAATTTATTTATGAAATTACTTCAATAAACATTAAAATAAATATTATTGTAGATATCACACCGTAATACAGAAACAAACATATGCAGAAGAATCAACACATTGACACAGTTATTTTGGACAACAGTCCCCAAAAAAACCTAATGTGGGAAAATTGATGCAGCAAGGGAGGTTTTTATTATTCAACAATTCTTCAGTACAACCAAGTGCCAAACTGGTTTACCCACAAAGAGGAGAAAATTCTCCATCACTTCTCCCAAACCTAGCATCAACCTGGCTGACCTTTGCGTGGCTCTTAGACTCTCTGCATAAGCCCCTGCTTAACTGTGTCAACCCTAGGCCTCTCTGTGTCACCCATGCAGGCCTAGTTAATGACTGCACAATCTCTTGCTGCCTCTGTGTCTGCCTGAAATGCCCTGTGCCTGCCTCTCCTGCCTCAGTGTTGATCTCTAATGGCTGATCCCGTCTCTTTGTTCTGTACTTGCTGCCTCTTGACTACTCACCAGACCACTAGTTCAATTTCTTAGCTAACCCCGCTCCAGAAATTGAATTGACTGGTCTCCCTTAGTATGTTTTTCAAGTGACCCTCAAGCCTCCTCCTATACTTTTCTCATTGACAAATCAACGGCCAAGATTAAGTCCCTAATCAACGGCTAAAATTAGATCTGGCTTGATCCATGACTTTTGAACCATTCTAACACACTTTTATATTAATTCACATTAATATTTTATTTTCCCTAAGTTTAGACTTAGGGACTTCATTAAAAATATTAATTATTTTAATATCTCCCAAACTGTTTAAAATCTGCCCAAACCCTTTCTGGGTATTGGAAATCTCATGTGTCTTAGCCTCTCCACCAATTTTCATGGCAAGAGCACATCCGATGCTACCTCAAATCAACATATATGTGATGCTATTTTGTATTGGTTATCTACATTTGAGTCCTTGATTGGACAATTATCAGGAATCAGCAAGATTTAGTATCGCCTTTGATGTATCACTTTTATTTGACATCTACTACATCATATATATCAGTGCTTTCTTTATATTTATGTGCCAATGTGTTTATTTGGCGTTGTTATTGCTTTATATGTTTAAAAATCTGAAAATAAAATGAATATATTTTGCATGTTTGCCACAGTTTTCCAATTTTTCCGCTGATTTTTCTGAAACAATGTTTCCAGGGCCCTCGTCAATTTTGCAACATTGGGCTAAAGTATGGCATGGTAAGAGTAGAAAATGCATTGTAGCTTGACATTAGCATGGAGCATAAATGCTTAATTTAATATGCTTCAGAAATTATGAGATAAGATATACATAAAAATCGATCAATTAAAACTACTTTTCCTTTTTTCTTTTTTATAATATCTTTTATATTCCATATGAATAATATACATGTTTCAGTCCTCAAGGGACTCTCAAACAACAAGGCTTGAAGCCACTACAAGGATATACTCATTATGAGCTCAACATGTCATATGCAGGAACTAAATCCAGGTAGAGAAAATAATAACAGTTCTCCCAACCACCCAAACTACATCCAATTGACTATCGATAAAAATTTATAAGAAAGAAAGATGATTTCCATTGTAATAGGTCCCAACAATAAATATAACCAAAGGTGCTTCTTAATGAAAAGTCATGACTTTTTTAGTCATACATATTATTTCACCATTATTATTATTATTTATCTTTATTTTACTTTTTATTTTATTTATATATGTTAGCTTAGACTTCATGTATATATCACTTTCCATGGGATAAACAAGAAAAAAAACTTTACACCCCGCCTTTCCCACAAGTTCTAGACAACCGATGTTCATCTCACATGTTCAACAAAAGCAAATAGAAAATTAATATCATTCTAAATTTGGGAAAATAAAAAGAGAGCATCTAATAACAAGTAAGTTATTATTCCAATTTCGAGATAAAAAATGAGCTCACATATAACAATATTGTCCAAATAGGTAATGCCCCTCTAAATGCAACAAAAATGATTTATTTGGGAGACAAGATGTTGCTAGACTGGCTACCATTCATCTCTATTCTGTCATTTCATTTTAAAGTCTTAAAGCATATGACCATTGATAAAATGTGGAATGTAGCTAGGCTACCATCCATCTGTGTTCTGTCCTTGTAGTTTAAAATTCTTAATGCATATGAATGTTGCTAATGATTTAAAAGTCCCAACTGGGATGGCTCATAAACTGCAAATTGTTACCTGTTCTCTTGTGTACCCCTAAATGCAATGACAATGGCCCCAAGGTCTTCTGCTACACCCACAAATGCCTGCAAAATTCAGTCAAACCTTACGTTTAATATACAGGATGTATTAAAGTTTTATTTTCTAGTTCCTTGGAATCTGTGAAAGAATCGGAGACAGATAAGATTAACTTTTGAAATGTGTATCAGATAAAAAGAACCTAGTTCAGCTGACTGACAGGCAAATAAAATATCTGAAAATTACTACAGTCATTTTGCCACAGATAATACCTATATTGCAGTGCAGTGAGGTACGTGTTACAAATATACAGACTTACACCTGAATGCACATCTCCAACCGCAGAGAAGAAGACTAAAGTAAAATTATAAATGAGGAATTGACACATATAAATTAGTGGCCTGCTAAAACACTGCAAAATTATACATTGTTTGATTGAAATAGATCCTGGGTTTTTAGTTTGCAGAGTTCATGAAGTTAATGTGTAAGCACATAAAAAGCATGCAAAAATCTGAGATAAGGACAGTGGGACTAGTTGTGGAACATGCATGGACAATGAAACTAATTTCTTTTAGAAAATGGGTCTCTCTAAGTCTATAAAGAATCCCCCTTCAAAATTAGAGACATCATCACCTGTGCAAATATTAGATGAATATTGATGATCATTACCCGAGCATCACATGAACTTCTCATAATTAGAATATTGAATGTGCTTCTTCTCTTCAAGGTTGTTATTGAATCATTTTCCTCATCCTTACATGTAAAAAAGTGCATACCTACATGCTTAGTCACCTGGTTTGAGTTCGCGTTCAACTTCGACGAACTTAAAATTCGGCAAAGTTTGACATTCTAAATTTTGATCATAAAATTCGGCTTTAAAATATATATAATAATATTCATTCAATATAAATAAATAACAAAAATAAAATAAATATGATATAGAAAATATATAAATATGGTAAATCAGTTCATTTATTAGCCTAATCAATTCATTTTTGAGTCCACATTCAATTCCATGTAAAATTCCACATACAAGAACGAATATATTTGAATTGTCTTGAAGTTTGCGAACTTCAAACTTGAAGCTTCAAGTTCATGAAACCCGGTGACTTAGCCTACATGTTGGAGTAATCATTTATAGGCGAAGATATCAGTTCACAAACAAGTGTTGGGTCATTTGTAAAAGCAAGTATTGAAAGTATTGAGTGACAAGTAAAAATTAAAATCAAGTGTTGGAAGTTTGTGGTTGACTATAAAATACTGTTAGATTATAATAGCAAACAATTGGGCTCAAAGAACCACATTGGATGAAAAATTAGATAAGCCAACAAGAGAAAAGGGAGGCATTCCTCATAAGGACAATGTTTGTTGGTCCCCATTGGGGATGCTAATCAAACAGGCTCCACATTCCCAGAGCTTCCCAGAGTCCAGTAAAACTATAGTAGCATATTGTGGCACATTGGTTGGGAGGATGTCAAAGGGAAGTAGTATATCCTTCTCAGTTCCTCAATTTATCATTCTAACTTTTCTTATTTGGTATAACCACTAATGTGTCTTAGTTGTGCTTTTGGGAATCATTTATGAACCTAGCCTCTTCTTGTAATATGTCTTGTTGCCACATAATCTAGCAGGGCCCTAGGAGGGAACCTATGTGACAACAACTAGACCAAATGACAACAATGGGACAAAGACCCACTGCCACCTCAATTAATGTCCCCTGCTCCTTACAAACTTTCACCAATGGGGGGAGACCTTGTATGATGAAATCACTTATAATGGATATGCCAATCACTATGTATAGGGTGATTTCACATGGCCCATTCAAGGAGAGACTCAATTAAGGCTTCATGAAGCAAAAGGGCTCTCCACGAAAGACTTAGGATAGAGATCAAGAGCTAGGGCTTGAAATTTGCAATGAGGATAGGTATGCCTAGAGGCAAGACTCCAAGAGTGAAATGGGACCTCAAAGGAGGCTTGCGAAATGATTTTGACACAGAATAGTGCTTTAGCTCCTTTTGAGAGCTTTAGAAAAGCCTACGCTAGACCTAGGGTTTCAAGATATTCGTGGGAGGAGTTCCTCCAATGTGCACACTAGGTCAATGTAGGTGAGGGAAACAGGTCTTGTAAGATTTATTCTACCAAATACTAGGTTCATACGAACCTCAAGAAGACCACCTTATTCAAGGAAAACTAACTAGGTTTCCCTTATAGGGCACACATAGGGCATAAGGATTTCCGGAGAATTAACCATGAGAATTCCACCATAATTTGAGGTCTCCAAGAAGAAACAATAAGGAAGAGTTCTACTCGAGCAGAATCTCAAAATTCTTCCTCTAATGGATTTCGCTGGATGCCCTAGGTAGTCATCTAGAAAAAGTGACCACAAATTTTGGAGAGAAGAAAAGGGAGAGAAGGGAAGGCTAATCACCAATTTTTCTTGGACCAATGCCTAAACCATGGGCTATGGAATCTAAGATGATTCAAGATTTGCCAAAATCGTCTTCAAGGAGGCTAAAGAATGATGCCCTAGCAACCACTCTTTAACAATTACCTACTCAATATCTATGACTTTTCATGGAAGAAGAGCAAAATCCCATCCACTAGGAACAATCATCTATTGGCATGCAATGAGTGACATGTGCAATTTACAGCCAAATAACCTTTTACAACAATATTCAACAAATTAGGGCACAGGAAAATTAACTAGTTGCAATAATTTCACACATTAGACATTATTCTAACAGAAATATTCAACAAAATAGCACTTACAAGATGACGATGAGATATATCCAACCATAGAAGAAGAAGTAACTCCAAAAACGATCGAAACTTTAGCTTCCAAAGATATCAAAATGCATCAAAGTCTCCACTAGCATCCAAGAGAAAAGTGTGAAATTATTGTACACGAGAAAATATCCAAGTGATGATGATGATGAGTTCTCACTGATGAGACTCGTCTCTATTTATATGAGTCTCTCCTAAAACGATTTAGCCTAATTAGCCCCAACAATTATAAAATAATGTGCAAGTAACAAATCTTGGTGACAAGCCCAACAAGTAGCCAATAGAAGTTATGAAAAATCCATCCATAAGTGGGCTGAAATGATGATGTCATGATGGAGAAGGGTCGTTGGAGGAGCTCGTTGAGTCCTCTAGGTGCCATGTGCGAAAATTTTTGAATCTAACAACCAGAAATCCTACTGCAGAAAACTGATTTACATTACCTACTAGTATTCTTCATTTAACAAGTTATTTTCAGAAAATATTAATGTAAACACACTGTGTTGACCACTACGTGTCAACGATCCATAGCAATACTCCCCCATTTTTTGCAAAAGGGATAACGCCTGATCGATGTGTTCATGCCATACAACTATGATCATCAGTTTCACTTCCAAGATGTTATGTAAACCCTTTTTGCATGTGTATAATGTAAATAATCTCAGCAGATCCATGTCATGTATGTAATTGCCTAGGTAAACCTACTTTTCAAGTGACGATATACATTCCAGGAGGTTTTTTGTCTCGCCGATCCATTCTCAGATTGTCGACAGAGTTTTCCTTCAATCTTACCCCAAAGCCAAAATGGATTTTGTCACTGGGATCTTAGGCAAGTCCTGTTGTTCTAGATTGACTCTATGTAAAAGTGATTTGGGAATAATCCTAACTATTTGGTTAGGTTATTTTATTACAAATTGCTTAGTCTGTTGGATTATATTTGTGTCGTAGAAATGGGTAATCTGTGAGGGTCTTTTACAAATGGGTTTTCCCCCTTGAGATGTAAAAAATAAGAAAATCATGATATAAAGTGTCTTGAGGGTTGGAAAAATAATTTATCCCCTCATAAGTTAATTAATTAAATTTTCCTGCCAAAAATTAATTAAAATCTTAAGCCATAAATTTAATTAATTCTAGGTCCTACGTAAATTTAAATTCTCTGAAGACAAGATTTGTCGATTTTTAAAAATTAAATTTTAAAAGGTCCACGAACTAATGTAAATTAATAACTTTAATAAATTTTAAGCATTTGATCCTTGGGGTTAAGTCAAAGTCAAAATTTTGGTCGAGATTGCTTTGACGAGGATCACTCGAACTAGCCATTGGAGGATTTATCTTTAAATAGGAAGTCATTTACTAGCCGATCCATCTGACCTTCGAGTCATGTGCTAAGCGAAAAGCTCGTGTAATTTTTTTCAGATAATAAAGAAAGACTTTGGGGTTAATTTTCGTTGGTGTTACTCTTCATGGAAACACTGTAAGATGTGTCGTTTTTCATGCATAATTTTTTTTTTAGCCATTCATAATAGCTTCTGAAGAGTGATTTGAGTGCAGGTATCTTGCTCAGTCGCTGGGGTTTAAGTGATAATTTAAATTTTGAATGTAATAGCAAGTATCTCTATTTATCTGAATTTTATGATCATTTTCTCGATCTATTTTGATGGCTGAATAGAGTTTTCCGGGAAAGTCTTGATATTTAGATCCTCGGGCATTAGGGGAAGTTTTTAGTTGGACCAGCCAACTCTCGATCCGTGTTTTCTGAAGAGCCCAGCTTAATTTAATCCCGGGCTTATCGTAAGATTGTATTGGTCATGTATGAAGCATTTTGAGCCAAGCACCTCCTTTAAAATTTAAAAATTTAATCTTTGTGTGAAATTGATAAATTTGGCTGTTGAGAGCCTTAGATTATCAAATATAGGAGCCGAGTTGGACTCACACTCCTCAAATCTGATAGATCTACTATTCCTGTGCATAAATCTATAAAATTTTTGGGTTTTCCGACTTGGGTTTCTTGGGTTTTATTTGTTTTTTGTATATCCGAGTTCTGGGTGTTTTTGTTTCCAGGTACCGGTTGCAAATCTGAAAGTGAAGTTTAATTTAAAGCCAGATCTAAACCCTGGAGGGTAAGATCTGTCCTCAACACCATTTCTGCAGGGATATTCTTCAAAGGATTTTACAATCTAAATGGTTTAAAATTTTTTGAAGAATTCATAAGTTTTGGAAAGGAAATTTTTCAACAGAAGTATAACGTCTTTAATCAAAGATTTCTGGAATTGTTTTTGGGTTCTCTAGCTACCATTTGTCTCCTATATGTTGTCGTATTCAGCCTCTTTCTTCTTCTGCTGCATTTTTTCCTTTCTAGAAAATTATGTTGCTGCATTTTCTCCTTTCTAGAAAATAATTTATTCTCTTTCCCTGTGTTTTGGGAGTTTATTCCTTTCTCTTGCTGCGTTTTCCTTAAACCTGCTTCCTATCCATTTGGTTTCTTTTCGAAGACTCCTCTCCTTGCAGACCTGCGTTTTCCTCCCTCAAACCACCGCTACATCTTGCATTTTCGAAACCCCTACCCACTGCAAACTCTCTCCTCCGCTTTCATTACCTTTCTCCCTCACGCAGCTTTCTCCTTATCCATTTTTGCATGAGCGTTCTGCTCTCTTCAAAGTTCCTCATATCTCTAGCTGCCTGTATTCTTTAACTTCCGCTTCCCTCCACTCTCGTTCTTCAAACCCGCAGTCCCAGTTGCCTTTGTTGGCATTATAATGTATGTGTTGTACTTGATGGCAACCCACTTGTAGCAAAACAACTCACTTGTATATGGTAACTAGATGAATCTACAGAAGATATATCAGATGTGACAGAGTGCATGGCAGATGTGACAAAATGCAGGAATCAGTTCAGAAGTAATATACAATGACAACTCTCTCAGATGATAGATCACAGTACAACAGGTTAACAGCAAAGAATTACAGATTAAACTACACAAGAGAGGTATACGCAGGTTCACCTTGACCAAGGTGCGTATACACGTAAGTTCACTGAACACAAGTAGCGTATACGTACACACGCACTTTCACAGAAGGAAAAGTGTGTATATCTTGGAAAACTAAGTTTTGGTCCAAGGTATTTGATCCATGGTATTGATCCAAGGTATCTGGTCTGAGGTATTGACCCTAGGTATTTGGTCCAAGGTATTGGTCCTAAGTGGTTTTGGTCCATGGTATTGAGTAAGGCCTAAAACTATAAAAGGAGGAGAAGATCATTAGGCCAAGGTGTGCAAGTATCGAATATTTGATGAAGTGTGAGCTCTAATATGCAGGTTATTGGCTTATGGTGTTGTGCTTGATCTGAACCAAGGATGAATCTTAGTGTTTGATGAAGGATAAAATCTAATGATGTATCGGGATCTTAAGGCTTGAAATGAATTATCTTTATGTGGTTTGATCATGTATCTGAATAACTGACGCATGTTGTACTCTGTAACTGTGATGATCTGGGTATGACTGAAGTCTGGAACAGTTGTAATGTTTAAATCATCATCTACAGATCTATACGCAGGTTCACTTTAGAAAATGAGCGTATACACGCTGATTCTGCATATCAAAGCAGCGTATACATCATAAATTTGATTTGCAGATCTGTACGCTGGTTCCTTTTGGTAAAAGCGAGTACACATGCAAGTTCGACACATGGAAGTAGCATATACCCTATAAAGTATGTTTCAGTTGTTTCTGTTTGTTGTTGCAGAGTTCTGGGTTCTGGTGACACTATCAGATTGACTGTCAAAGTGATTGATTCAAAAAGTGATGTTTGAGATTTAGTGATCAGTTGATGCAGATATATTTAATGATTGAATTGCAATTATATTGTTGTTGATGGATCCAGTCTGAAAATTTATAAAACGTGGTCCCTGGAGGAAGAAAGAAGGTCGTAGCTTTTTGTAGGTCGGCACCTACGTATTAATAAACATATCGGCTAGTACAAGAGCTAGGGGTTTGTAGCTCCCTTCCTGTAGAAGCTAGAGAACGAGAGAAGGTTGTAGCCTTCTACAGGTAGAAGCCTGTGTACTGGTATGAGTCTGCACCAATACAATGTTGTAAACAGATTTTCTTATTATTATTAAAAGAAGACAGAGACAACAACAGCAGGTGGTTTTCACCCACATTGGGTTTCCACCTTAAATCTTGGTGTTCATGTGTGTTGCTTATGTGTGATACTTTAATATGCTTTTACTACACTAACAAATAAATCTCTGATATATTGGTTAAATTTCAATGCATGATTAATTAGCTAAATCAAAAGTTCTCTGATATATGCTAGTTGCTTTAAGTACAGTCGCGTGTATATGCAAGTTCACTTAGTTGAAGTAGCGTATACAAATCAGTTTGGAAAATAAAATTATTGATCTGATAATACTGATTCACCCCCCCTCTCAGTATTATTCCCAACAATTGGTATCAGAGTGGGTCCTTCAGAAGAAGTTTGATCGCTTGAAGGGAGATCCATCATGGTGAGTAATCAAGAAAGCGTGGGATCCATCAGACCGCCAATCTTTGATGGGATCAACTTTGTTTATTGGAAGATAAGAACCATAGCCTATCTACAATCAATTGTCTGGGAAATCGTGGAAGGAGGATATACATTTCCATCAGCAATTCCTACAAATACGACAGGTAAAAAGCAATATGAAACCAATCCCAGGGCTGTCAATACATTATTGGGAAGTCTGTCACAATCAGAGTTTGTCAAAGTTATGCAGCTCAAAACAGCCAAAGAAATATGGGACAAAATCATTCTGAACTACGAAGGAGACTCTCAGGTAAAACGTGCTAAACTTCAAGCTCTCAAAATTTAGTATGAAACTCTTAAGATGCATAGTGATGAAAGTATAGCCAGTTACTTTTTACGTATAGATGAGGTTGTTAATTGTATGAAGAATCTGGGTGAAGATATAAAGGAAGTTACCTTAGTTGAGAAAGTTTTAAGATCCTTTTCAACTAAATTTGAATCAAAAGTGTCTGGCATAGAAGAAAAATAGGATCTGCAAACTATCACTATGACACAGCTTCACGGAATCTTAACTGCCTTTGAGATGGGAAAAGGAGGTCCATCAAATATGAGAGAAGCCGCATTTAAAGCTTCAACAAAAGGAAAGGAAGTTCTCAATGAATCATAACATATTTCAGACATAGAAGATGAAGTAAACTTCGTCAAGAAGCTTCAACGGGGTTCTGGAAGATTTAGAGGTAAACTACCCTTCAAATGTTTTGCCTGTGGTAGAGTCGGTATTATGCTGCAAATGTCCTCATAAAGATAAATATGATAAAGGGAAGGAATCTGCAAAATGGAATAGAAAACAAAGTATAAGTAAAAAGAGTTACTATACTCATGAAGATAGCAATGGTTTATCAAATAGTGATGAAGATGAAAATAGTAATGATTATAGACTTCTAATGGCTTATGAAGATGATAATTTTTTGGATGCTTTAGAAGAAGATGACTTTCATGAAGAAATCTCTAAACTCAAAATCTATTTAGAAGGAAAGAATATGATTATAGGTACCTTGACATACCAACTTGCTGAAAGAGAAAAACACAATGAAAAACTAGAATGTGAAATTGTGGGTCTTAGAAAGGATCTTGAGAAAGCAAAATCTCTCAATCTTAGATTTGCTAAAGGATCAGAAACCTTAAATGAAATTATCAAAGTGCAACGCTCTCCTCTGATAAAGACAAGTCTTGGATATACTGAAGAAGCATCTCAATCACAGAAGTCGTCAACCTCCATTAAAAGCTATCGTGATGCAACAAAGAACAGTGAACAACATGACAAGCGTCAGCAAAGGCATAAAGCAGATCGCCAGGTAAATCAGGCTCAATTTGCCTCAAGGATGAACAGAAGCCACAACTAACCTCAGGTAAATCATACTCAATTTGCTCCAAAGATGAATATCAATAGAAACTACAATCACCAAGACAATAGATTCGATAATCGCAAGAACTTCTTTAATGGTCAATGTTTTTCATGTCATAATTTTGGACACAAAGTTGCTCAATGTGTTGTTTACAAAACCATCATGACTAGAGAAGCACGAAATCAAAGGAATGTGACAGGGATCAAGAAAAGTTCCTATAATAACTTTTCTCTTCTTGAAAATGAAATAGAATGCTCAATCTGTAACAAATTTGGTCATGAAAAGTTTGAATGTAGGAGAAAATTTCGGCAAACATCTCAAAAGGATCAAACTCCATTAAATCCCAAGATATGGAGAAGGAAAGAATCTCAAATAGAAAGATGTGGTATAGCCTTGTATGCAGAAGGACAAGAAAATCAGTGGTAAATCAACAATGGATGCTCAAAACACATGATAGGTGACAAAGAAAAACTTCACTCATAATGCCTTAGAAAAGGAAAAGAATGTCTCATTTGGAAATGACACTCCTACTATCATAAATGGTAAAGGCTTTGTTTTCTTGAAATAAAAGGTTAAAGATGGAAATGTTATGTAAGTAGACGGTTTAAAGCATAACCTGTTGAGTGTCAGTAAAATGTGTGATCAAGGAAATGAAGTGGTGTTTTGATCAAACAGATGTGTTGTTCGTGAGCTTGATACAGGAGAGACTGTGATCAAAGGTACAAGAACTCCAAACAACTTATACATACTCAAGGGAGGACAACAACAATGTTATTTAAGCAAAAATGATGAAAACTGGCTATGGCATAGAAGATTGGGACATCTAAGCTTTTCTCAAATAAGAAAAGCATGCAGATTCAAGGCTATTCGAGATCTTCCAAATATCAACATCCTATAAAATACAATATGCAAACCATGTAAAATCGGTAAGCAAACTAGAGTTCACTTCATGGAAAAGGAAGGGTCAGCTAGTAAGCCTCTTGAACTTGTCCATACTAATTTATGTGGACCAGCAAGGAAAAAGTCACCTCATGGAGAAGAATACTTTATTTTGTTCATTGATGATCTTTCCAGAATGCGTTGGATAGGTCTTCTAAAGCATAAAGATGAAGATTCTGAAAAATTCCAAGCCTTCAAATCTTTGGTTGAAAATGAATCAGATCGAAAATCAAATGCCTCAGATCTGATCGAGGAGGGGAATTTACCTGAGATGAATTCTTTGATTTTTGTAAACAACATGGAATAAAAAGGCAATTCTCCATCGTAAGGACTCCTCAACAAAATGTTGTGGTTGAAAGAATGAACAGAACAATTCAACAAATGGCTGGAGCTATGCTAGATGAATTTGGAACTCCTGCAATCTTCTGGGGTGAAGCTTCATTCGTTGCTATAATTATTCTCAACCAAGAAAATGTCCAGGTAAACAACACTCAAACTCCACATGAACTTCAATATGGTAAGACTCCTACTATAAAATACTTTAAAGTTTTTGGAACTAAATGTTTTTTTCCAAGGAAAAAATCAGAAAACTTTCCATTAGCAATAAGAGAAAAAAATTTTACATACTGTTGAGCCACTTCCGAAGAAGTTTTTTATCGCTGAGGACTAATCCATATAAACTGACTGGATGCTACCTATGTGCTTTTTTATATGAGAAACTTACACAAAACCATAAAAAACGCGCTGGTAAAAAGTCCAGATCCGCGAAATTATGAAGGAAAACGCTATTTAATAATTTAAAGGTCTCCTACAACAATGGAGTAGCATCTGAGGATTGAAAACTATTGGCATCATCATTTCCACTGCTTTGGAGATGAATGATATATTGAAAACTGTTTGAAGCGTCCCGGGACTGAATGTATTCTGTATGTTTTAATTAAAAAACAGAGTATTTGAACCGAAAGTCATTACTGAACCTGTGATTGATATGAAGGAAGACAAACCAGCTCAGGAAGGAGGGGCGAATGGAGGCTGGACAGAAAAAGCTTGTTGGCCCAGATAAAATTCCTCTGTCACCTATTCACCCAGTATCTGTTGTAGACCTGTCTTTGACAAAAGATCTGCTTCTACATTATTTTCCCTGAAGATATGACATATATGAAAACTGGTAAAAGACGACTTTAAAAGGATTATTTCTTCTAATAGGGGCTTTAAAGTCTGGTTATGACATAGTGTATTGCCATTGACCTAATTGATGACGTTCTGAGAGTCGCCAAAGATTTGGATGGAAGGAATGTTCCTTTGGAGAAGCTAACAAAGCAGGAGATGTAGAGCAGACAACTCGGCAAAATTATTTGTCCCGGAGCCCAGACCAACAGAAGCCTTGAGATAATGATCTACTGAGAGATGAATGCTCATGCCAGCGCCGACCCTGTTATTCTGAGATGCACCATCAAAAAATGCCCAGGGAATGCCTTCCCTTATGTTGTAGTGCTTGTCTCGAGTGGGTTTGGGTTTTACCTCGGGAGCTGGAATAGTGGAGTATATCACTGCACAATTTGAAGCAATAACTGCTGTAGGGGTGGACTTATCATGAAAAATTCTATTATTTCTTGCTAACCACACACCCCAGAAGAAAATGATCGGCAAGTTCCTCATAGAGCCATCTGGATGATTCTGCCACCAGTTTTTCCAAGCCACATCCAGAGGAGCAGAACCCCATTGTGCTTTTATATTTAGCAGAACTGTAAGCTCATCCCAAATCTTTAAGGATACAGTGCAATATGAAAAAAGGTGTCTGATGGATTCTTCTTCAGATTTACACAAAGGGCATCGTCCTGGACCGATAAGGTATCTTATTTGCAGTCTATCCCATGTTGGAATTTTCCCTTTCAGCATGCACCAAAGGAAGAGACGAGCTTTTGCCGGACTAGTTAGTTTCCATAAGTTTTTTGACCACCACTCAGGAATATCCCATCCTTTCTGATTCATTAGGTAAGTGTATCCTTCTTTGGGGTAGTATTCTCCAGTTTTACCCAATGCCCAAATCAGCTTGTCATTTCCTTCTTTGAGTCTTACATGAGAGCGGTGGAGTTCTTGGATGAAGGAGGCCCATTCATTCTTCCATCGGACATTTATACCAAGATCGACATCATTTTTCCAAGCCTGACCCATTACATTAGAGAGGCCCACTTTCTCCACCTGATTAAGAGTGACAATGCCTTTGCTGTCAAGGTGTCTAAGAAGTCCCGGGGAGAGATTATAAGCTTCACTGCATCCCACCCACGGGTCCCTTCCAATTCTGATGTGGCTGCCATCTCCAACTTTCCAGCAAGACCTTGTTCTATCACGGTGAAAGCCTCTAGCGTAGCCTTCCATATGACTGATATGTTCTTCTGATTCTTCTGCTGACTTCTGATCCAATCTTCCAAAGGAATTGGGTCTATGTACTTTCTTCTGACAACCTTTGTCCATAGGTTCTCCCTCGTTATTAGCCTCCACCCAGACTTTGCAGCCAACGACAAGCTGAATTCAGGGAGCCTTTTTATTCCCCACCCTCCCCACTCTTTCGGTCTTGCAATTTTATCCCAAGCCACCCATGGAAGAGACAGAGAATCCTTCGCCATGCCTGCCCATAAAAATCTGCAACAAATCTTTCTTATTTTCTCCAGCACACCTTTAGGGACCCAGGTAAGGGTAGCCCAGTAAACTGGGATGGCTAACAGGACAGATTTGAGGAGTGTCAATCTGCCTGCTCTGGACAGCCACCTGAAACTCCAATGATTTATTCTTGCTTCAATCTTTGCAGTAAGCCAATGCCAGTCCTCTTTCTTGTAAGCCACTGGCTTTAACCAGAAACCCAAATATTTAAAGGGTGTGTCCAAAGGCTGAAGAGGAAAAGTGAAGATATTGGATATACTATCACTTTCCCTCCTTGCAAGATCAACTACACAAATTTGAGACTTTCTAGTGTTTATCTCCATCCCGGTGGCTATCATAAAGAGGTCAAAAATGCTTTTATACTCCTTAATTTCGTTAGATGAGCCATTTGTAAAAATCAGTATATCATCAACGAAAAGCAAATGAGAGATAAAGAGATTGATTGCTACCTCGATACCTTTTACTTTCCCTTCTCTTCTGGCCTTGTGTATCAGTCTGCTCAAGCCTTCTGCCACTAGCAGGAATAAGAGCAGTGATAAGGGGCATCCTTGCCTGACACCTCTTTGACTATTGAAAAAAGTGGAAGCAGAACCATTGATCAGCACTGCAAAACTAACACTTGAGATACAACCCATAATCTAGCAAGTGAAAGTGTAGTTGAACCCCAAATGAGTCAGCATCATTCGCAGATAGAGCCAACTAACTCGATCAAAGGCTTTGGATAAGTCTATTTTTAAGACCGCTCCCTTCTTTTTCTTTTGTCTGACACTATGGATGACCTCCTGCGCGACCCCGATTGCCTCATGGATTTGCCTACCTTCAAGAAAACCGAACTGTTCCGATGAGATGTTCTTGGACAGGAAGGGGAAAATTCGAATGGCAATCACTTTTGCTATGATTTTATATATACAGTTGCACAAGGAGATCGGTCTGAAATCTTCAAAGATCCCCGGATCCTCCTTCTTAGGAATGAGGGCTATAAATGTGGCATTAAAAGGACTGATGAAAAACTTGGTAAGTTTGAACACAGAGCAGATGAAGGTATTCTTCTTGGTTATTGTTCCAAAAGGATATAAATGTTATAATAAAAGACTTGGAAAAATTGTTGAAAGCATTGATGTTGTAGTTGATGAAGCATGCACAAATCCAAAACAGATAAAATCTACAGAAGATTATGACAATGAAGAAGATGGGGTTATTTTCCCACATCAAATCAAAATCATATTGAATAATAAACCAATGAAGCACCAAAAGAAGAGATAATGGTAGAATAAAAGACTTTGTCTAGGAATGTTTAGAAAAATCATCTAGAAACTCAAATTTTAGGGGAAAAAGAGGCAGGTGTACAGACAAGAAGAACTATTACAGGGACCTCAAGCTATCTAGCATTACTATCCTCCACCGAACCTCAAAATGTAAAAGAAGCATGCAAATATGAATGTTGGGTCAAGTCCATGGATGAAGAACTTGAGCAAATTAAAAAAAATGATACTTGGGAATTAGTTCCTAGACCTCATGATAAAAATATTATAGGAACTAAATGGATATTCAAAAACAAGTTGAAGGAAAATCGAGAAGTCATTAGAAACAAGGCCAAACTTGTTTGTAAAGGGTATGCTCAATAAGAAGGTATAGATTTTGAAGAAAATTTTGCACCTATTGCCAGACTTGAAGCCATAAGGATGTTTCTTGCTCTTTCTACCTTTTAGAAATTCAAAGTACACCAAATGGATGTAAAATCAGCCTTCCTGAATGGAGATTTAGAAGAAGAAGTTTATATTGAACATCTAGAAGGATTCATTCTTGGAAATGATGCAAAACTTGTATGTAGACTCAAAAAGGCCCTCTATGGTCTGAAACAGACTCCAAGGGCCTAGTATTACCACCTTGACAAATATCTACACCAACAAGGTTTTATAAAAGGTTTAGCAGATAGCAATCTATATACAAAGATTGAAACCAATAAATTGATAATTATTATTGTTTATGTTGATGATATCCTTTTTGGTAGCAATGAAGAATCCACGAGTCAGAATTTTTCTTCAGTAATGCAGCAAGAATTTGAAATGTCCTTTCTTGGTGAACTTACCTATTTTCTTGGTCTACAAGTTCAACAAAATAAATATGGTATTTTTCTCTCACAAACAAAATATCTCAAATAGATCTTGAAAAGGTACGGAATGGAAGATTCTAAACCTGTATGTACCCTAATGGTAACAAGATGCAGTCTCAGCTCAAATGATGAATCAGCAGTAGTACATCAACCAACTTACAGATCCATGATTGGCAGTCTGCTTTATCTAACATGTACCCGACATGTCATCATGCATGTAGTAGGAATAGTTGGAAGATTCCAAGCAAACCCAAAGGAATCACACCTTCAGGTAGTCAAAAGAACTTTCAAATATCTTCAAGGAACTCTGGACTTTGGTTTATGGTATCATAGAGATGCAGATCTTACTCTTCATGCATATACAGATGCAGATTGGGTAGGAAGTGTTGATGACAGAAAAAGCACTAGTGGTGGTGCATTCTATATGGGTTCCAGGTTAGTGTCTTGGTTCAGCAAGAAACAAAGTTCAATTGCTTTATCTACAACTGAAGCAGAATATGTGATTGTTGCATCTTGCTGCACACAACTACTTTTGATGATGCAAACCTTGCAAGACATTCAAATCACATATACTCCACCCATCTCCATTCTATGTGATAATACAAGCGCCATTAGTATTTCAAAGAATCCAATCATGCACTCCAAGACCAAGCACATACCCATCAAATACCATTTTCTACGTGAACAATTGCTTGAACAAAAGGTCAATTTGGAGTATGTTCCCTCCAAAGAATAGGTTGTTGATATATTCGCTAAACCACTGCCTAGAGAAACATTTGAATACCTCAGACAAAAGCTGGGAGTAGTTGCAGCATCATCTTGCTGTTAAATCTAATTTTTTAGAGAAATGCTATTATACGCATGTTTCATGAAGTATAGTCGCGTACACACGTGGGTTTCTGTGGGCCAAGGAGCGTATATTTTTTTCAAACAAGAAAAATGGTGGGGCAGGCTCTGATATGGGTGCTCTGTCTGATGTTGATGATTACAGTCTATTGATATTCTCTGTTCATTAATTTTTATCTAACTGACAAAGATGCCTTGATCATTGACTTGTTAACAATGCACAGGTAGCACAGGTTTAGGGGGAGCATTATCCTTCACTCGCATTCTGCATTTTTGGCATTATGATTGCTGAGTCCAACTATGGCTTTAGATATTTATACCTTTTGTTGCTTAAGTCATGTAAAAGTCTAGGGTGTGATATGTCTTCTCATACATTTGAATGAGTCCTATTGGACAAATGATGTAATTTGTATCCCCACTTTGCATAAGATGGACGATGTAATTATATTTTTGTCATGTATAGACAATTGGTATATCCCCACTTGGTTGGTTGGATGAGTCAAATTTGGTATATCCCCACTTGGTTGGGAGATGGATGTATGTATGAGTCATTGGTGATAGGAAGGTCATACTCACATAGTTGAGTTATAGAGTCATGTTATTCTTTTGGAGAATATTTTTACAGACTTTGCTTTTGCTCAGGGGGAGCATGGAAAGTTTCAGTGCATCTCATCATGTACAAAGTGGAGCTCAATTAGACAATTCAGCATGTACTCAAGGGGAACATGAACAACATAGGGGAGAGAATATCTTGGTCCACCCTTTTCCCTTGATGTCAAAGGGGGAGAGTGTCCTGGTGTTGTGTTGCCATCATGTCCAAAGGGGGAGATTGTTGCATTATGATACAGGAGTTGTCCTTGATGGCAACTCACTCAGATGAAAGTTCACAGTGCAACAAGTCAACAACAAAGGATTACAAATCGGACTCCAAAGGATGGAGAAAGAGAGGTATACGCTGGTTCACTTTGTCCAAGGTGCATATACACGCGGTTTAACAGAACAAAAGTAGCATATAACGTATACACACACTTTCATAGGAGGAAAAGTGCATACAAGTTGGAAAACCAAGTTTTTGGTCCAAGGTATTTGATCCAAAGTATTTTGGTCCAAGGTAATTGGTCTGAGGCATTTGGTCCAAGGTATTGACCCTAGGTACTGGGTCCAAGGTATTGGTCCTAAGTGGTTTTGGTCCAAGGTATTGAGAAAGGCCTAAGAGTATATAAGGAGGAGAAGATCATTAGGCCAAGGGGTGCAAGCAATGAGATTCTAAGGAATACTTCTATCTGAAGTATATATTATGTTGTAGGGTTATGTTTGGGACTCGATCTGAAATTTTCATGTGCACCTTGAGTTCAACATTGGACCAGGAATCATGAGACTTGAAATGACTTATTCTTGAATGATATGAGACTAGATCTGATGTTTTGTGCCTGTTCTATTGTTATCTATCATGATCTGGGTTTGTCAGAAGTCTGAAATTGCAGCAAAGTTCTGAGTCAAAATTTG
>APFE030269393.1:102268-124585 GCA_000404065.3 Pinus taeda | reverse complement strand
TTAACTGAATATTGGTTGATGCAGTTTAAGTTTAAAAGGCTTTGATGGGTCTAGTGTGAAAATTTGATGAAATGTGGCCTTCAGCTTGTGGTGTTGTGATCCAGGAGTATCAAGTTTGAAAATTCATGAAACATGGTCCCTGGTGGAAGAGTGGAGTTTTCTGTAGGCTGGCACCTATGTACTAGTAAAAATATTGGCTAGTACAAGAGCTACGGTGTTGTAGCTCCCTTCCAGTAGAAGCTGGGAAATGAGAGAAGGTTGTAACCTTCTGCAGGTAGAAGCCTGCATACTGGTATGAGCCTGCACCAGTACAAGATTGTAAATAGATTTTCTTATTATTAAAAGAAGACAGAGACGACAACAACAGGTGGTTTTTACCAACATTGGGTTTCCACCTTAAATATTGGTGTTCATGTGTGTTGCTTATGTGTGATGATTTATTTTGCTTTTACTCCACTATCTAATAAATCTCTGATATACTGGTTTAAGCTCAACACATGATAAATTGTCTAAATCACAAGTTTTCTGCATACACGCTAGTTTCTTTAAGCACAGTCGCATGTACACGCTAGTTCACTTAATTGAAGTAGCATATATAGATATATTTGGGAAATAAAATTATTGATTTGATAATACTGATTCACCCCCCCTCTCAGTATTATAGAGACTATATAAAATCATTATAATTTGAATAATTTTACAAATATATCAATAAACATTTTATAGTTTTCATATTAGGGATGAGTAGGATTCGCCAATGTTTTTAAACTTCAAGAAAATTTTCCATCCTTAAAATTTTCCTTGGTAGGAGGTATAGGGGAAATCAAACTTGATTTGGGGAGAAAAAGGCTATAATGTCGATATCCTATCTCCTTCCATGAATTAGGCCTTCCCATGAGGTGTATAAATAACACCAGAAACCAGTTAATTTAGTTAGGCTGAGGGATCCTCTAGGTGGGATTTCGGTGAAACCCATAAACCCCACCCGAGAACTAGTATTTTTTTTTCATATTTTAAATTATGTACGCGGGTTCGGTATTATGGTACTTGCATGTACATGCACTTTTATAAGGGCAGAGTCATGTATGGACTTTAAAATAACAATTTTTAATATATGATCAAGTCTAAATGGGAAATGGTTGTCCAAGGCCATATAGAAGCATCATGACTATGGGAGTGCTAAATAATGCTATAACAGGAGTACTCTTTGGATGAAAAATTTAATTCCTCATCTATGGAGTACCCATGTTGCATACTTTCGATGGATCCTACTACACGAAAAATGAGAAATACATGAAAAAACATTATTGCAATCACATTTTTAATGTATTTCTCCTTTTTTTTGTAGTAGGGTCCATCAAAAGTATGCAGCGTCGCTAGTCCTTAGATGAGGAATCAAATTCTGCATCCAATGAGTGTCTCCACTTGAAATTTGAGTAAACCCATAGTGAGATAAGTTGAAAATACGAGTTGAAAAAATAGTTTTTCCTTTTTTCCCTTTAAAATTTGATGATATAATCTAATCTTATTTTATTATTTCCACTATTATTTTATAATTTCCTTAGGAGCCAAATTTTAGACCCAAAATTCCCCTAATGATGGATTTGACCTCCTATGTGACCTTAAGGAAGTGGAATCAACAGAAACATCACACACAATCATCCAATATCAGCTTCAGAATCCTTAGGAGACAAGTCAACCACTCAGACATCCTGTCTTTGGGTCCCACTGATGTTGTGGACATCTTAAGCCTTAGTCGCTCCAACTTATCTGAGAATCACTATGAACCATTGTTCCCTCATGTCATTTTCTGCATTATCGTCTATTAGGCCATAGATACATTATCCATTCATTCACAAGTAATAACATGTTGAGAACCATACATAAATGTTGTCATAAAAAGTACATATAACCATCATAATAGGGACAGAAATATCATAAGCATATTGGCCATGAAATCTACATATACATCAGTACATCTACACATCAAAATCAAGGGAATGGATTTCTCATTAATGAATGAAATAAACCAATCGGAAATGGGACTACCACGTTCCACCCAACCATAGAATGGCTAAGCCAAATCTCTCTTCTACCATTGACCCCCGTGCCATATTCCAAGCATGAATGTGGGACTCAAACCAAAAGCACTAACTAGGGCATGCTAAGGATAAACCACCTCACCCTCATCAATAGAAACTAGGCTTTACCGTAATCCATCCTGGATCACGAGGAAAACATAATGAACACATCATAACATGCTTTACTATGATCTCCACCCAATCACTAGGCCAAAAAAATATGGATGCCACCAGATTTTTCCACCTACACCATGAGGAATTTTCCTGTCTCCTAGTCTCTCAGGCTTTACTGCAATACAAATCTGAATCACTAGGACCTAAACTGAGACCCACTCTCTAAGCTTTACCGCATATCCCAAACCTAGGATTACTAGGCCCTACGGAGAGAAAACCACGTCTTGGCTTTAGCATATATCTTGCCATTCACTGGCAAGGATTCCTAGGCCCATTGAGGCAACACAATCTTGGATTTACCACAACCCACAATCTAGCTCACGGGTCACTAGGACAATTTCTTTATTGTGATCCACAATTTGGTTCAGGGACCATTAGGCCATGTGCTCTATCACTTAGAGTTCAACCCCATTCAACTTCGAATCCATCTAGCAATCTAGCTCAACCAAATCATGAGAACCCCATCACACCACGCCTATTTGGAAATGGAAAGGCTAGTTTGAAAACATTGTTACACCTAGCAAAACCCATGCCATGATAGAAAAGAACCACATGCAATGTCATGCATGCCAAATATAGTAAGGAAAATACACATGCAAGCCGGTACTTGAAATGAAGCCTGTTGTAGCTACTTGATCCTACCTTTCCCTGCTTGGTCTTCACTTCGTATTGCCTTCTTTACCTTTCTTGCTCCAATGCCAAAATACTCCAAGTGAACACTAAATTTCGAGAGTGAGTGATAGAGAGAGAATAATGAGAGAGCTCCAAAACTCAACTAACAAAAGGTTACCAACTGATCCTCAGAATCATTTTTGTGAATGAGACCTCTATTTTCTTCATTTTCAATTATTTTGCTTCAGTTTCCTTCTCACATGAAAACTGTGATCTTTCACCTTCCTTTTCTCCTAATTTCCATTATTTTCATAAATAAATGTGCCAAAAATTCCATTTCACCTTTCCAAATCCTTAGTCATTTCCTTTTCCAATTTCCTTAGCCATAAACAACCAAATGAACACCCCCTAGGAAGTCTTCCCCAACATTGAGCTTGGAATAAGTGTCCCATCAACTGTGGTGATTGTTTTTAACTTTTATTACATGGAATTTTTACCAGGGTTGTTACAGAACCCTCCCCCTTGAAGGACACCATCCTTGGTGTTCAATCACACATATGTCTCAAAAACCCACTGAAAGAAGATATATTGCTCATGGAGCTTTATAGCATAGCACAATACGATATTTACAATGATCATCCTACTGAGTGCCAACCCTCATGACATCATAACATCATGATAACATAACCGCATGATAGCATATTAACATGACAACATAATCATAATGACATGACACCCATACCTCTTAATGGAGCTTTATAACATAGCTCATGGTGGTATTTACATCCATGTACATATGTACATATAGGAATATCACCAAAGTATATACCAAAAACATGTACCAAAACCTATACCAGAACAACATATCAAAAAATAGACCAAAACACCATATCAAATCATATACCAAAACACCATATCGAAGAATATTCCAAATACCATATCAAAGTTGCTTTACCTCAACCAGAAAACAAGGAGGGATACCTATCATGCAATTGATCTGACATCTCCCATGTAGCTTCGTTTGGCCCAAAGTGCTTCCTCATGCATTTTAACACCCTTAACATACTTCTTAAGAAAAGATACATGGAAACATCATGGACTTTCACTGTCGGAGATAGTGCAAGTTGATAGGCTACTGGCCCAATCCTCTCAATGATACTAAAGGGTCCACAAAACCATGGTGCTAGCTTCGCACAAGATCTAATCTGCAAGGAGCTCCTTTTTTATTTGATGTGCTAGTACACATGTTTCTCAACCTAGACTCCTTGAACAACCTGTTCTGATCTCAATAGCTTTTCTGCCTATCTTATGATGCCTTTAGATTTTTATTTATAACCTTCATTTCTTGTTCCATGTTTTCCAACATCTCTGTTCCAATCAACACCCTGTTAATCAGATTAATCCAACTGATAGGAGTGTTACAACTCTGCCCATGCAATGCCTCAAAAGGACTCATCCTCAACGACTCTTGATAATCGTTTTTGTATGTGAAATCTACCAAGGGGGCATACTCTTCCCACTTCTATTGCTGATGCATCACATATATCTTCAACATGTCCTCCAATATCATGTTCACCCTTTCTATCTGTCCATTTGTTTATGGATGATAAGTTGTACTGAAGGCCAACTCTGTGCCCAAAGTTGCAAGTAACTCCTTCGAGAACCTTGAAGTGAATTTTTCATCCTTGTCTGATACAATCTATATGGGACACCATGTAGTCTAACTACATCTATGATAAATACTTGTGCCACATCACTAGCTGAGAATGTAGACTTCACTGGAACGAAGTGTGCAACCTTCGTCAATCTGTCCACAACGGCCATGATGGAATCATGTTGTATCACTATCTTCGGAAACCCTATAATGAAGCCCATGGAAATGACCTCCCATTTCCACTCTGGAATCACAATCGGTTGTAGTAGTCCACATGGGTTCTTACACTATGCCATCACATGGTGACAATCAAAACACCTCGCCACAAAATCTACTACATCCGTCTTAAAATTTGTCCAATAGTAAAGTCTCTTCACTATTGTCAATGTCTTATGATGACCTGGGTGACTCGAATATGGTCTTGCATGAAACTCTCTCAAGATCACCTTCTTGCACTCGCTGCTATCCAACACACACATGTACTACCACTAGTACCTGTACTACTACCTGTACCTGTACTAGTACCCTGCTGCAACCTGTGACAAATCTCCATATACCTGACATCTTGCTGACCTCCCTGCAAGACCTTAGCCTGTAGATCTGTCCCATAGGAGCTCATATCTACCAAGTGATTTACCTTGTTGGACGCCTCATCCTCAATGGGTTAGTGTGGAAGCTGAATAGACAAAATGAGTCCAAGAGACCTTGGGATGCAAAACCCAACGGTCACAATATGTACTATAAATGTATATCACTTGTTAATAAAAATGTATTCTCATGTTTTATATTTCATATTATTCTTGTTTCCCATGTGTGTTTAACATGGTATCAGAGTGGGCGATTGCTGGTCCTGCTCCAATTTGAGCCACTTGTTTTGTGGTCTCTACATACATGTAAGTTCTATCTTTCTCCTAATCAGAATTGACTAGAATTGCCACCTTATAGAGCGTCAGATTTTGCCCATCCAATAAGATTCTTGACAACATTAATTAATTCCCTATTTGCTTGTCAGAATTGAGCATTTTATTCCTCATTCTATGCCATATTCTTTCCTGTGCTCTGTGGGCTCTCTGCCATAACCGTTGTCTACCATTAGCTGCCACCTCTGTCTATCAGGTCTTCTACTTACATGCACCAATCCGTTTCATCTAATTATGTCTCTGCGATTCTGAATCTACTCAATCGTAATAATATGCTCTCTATCTTGAACGCTGAACGCTGCTCCATTATTATAGAAAGTGTTAGAACAGAACATTGTATGCATAACGCATCAATATTCCGTTCATCGTGTTATTTCTGAAGATCTAACTGAGTTTGATTCCAAAGGAACCTTAGTATTGTGGACAGAATTTGTCATTGCAAGTGGGCAAACTTCCTCATTGCAAGAGGTTGAAGTTTCAGCTATCTAGCGATACCAAGATGTTTTTGAAGGCTGAATTGTGTGAGCATTTTTAGAAATTATTGTTCCAAGGAAGAAGCCGATTTTTCCTTCACTAAAGAGGTAGAGTATTCCTGTAATTTATTGGCTCAAATTTTCCAGTCCAAGAAGGTCACCCTCTATTCCATTGGTGCCGTCATTTTCTATGGTTTGAGTTCTGCTTACCAAAGGGTCAAATTTTCCACTATCAGAGAGGCCTGCACATTGACTAAAGTTTTGTCGCTCTTGGAGGATTAGTTTGGTGTTAGAGGACGAGGTCTTTATTATCAAATGGAGGATCAATTTATGTGGGTTGAGTTTAGAATATTTTAGTGGGCCATGGACTTCTCGTTGCAATGGTGGAGGCTTGTTGCAGGCAAATAGAAAATTCTTGTGGGCTCTTAATATTCAGTGAGATCAAAGGAGTTGAATACGAATGATGACTCGTGTTGGTTGCTCTTAGAACTACGATGAACACTGACTACATTAAATTGAACACCAGACAAAGATGGGCATCGGTCCATTTTCATTGTTATGCGCTTGTTGAACTGACCTCTTAACATGAATCTTGTTAATTTCTTTGCGAGGCTATTTCCCTCATAGACTACTTAAATCCAATGTTCATTTCACAATGCACATGTTTGTTTCATTGGTAGATGTGCATGTCCCTCATCACCTGCGGGCCTAATTTTTGGCTTGTAGCTTCACTGGTCATTTGGCATGGGCATATAATCCCAAGATTTTACGCTTTCCCATTGAGGATGTAGTCCCAAGAAGTTACACCTTCCTCATTCAACGTTTCATATTTCTATTATGTGTTTGCAACATTTCTAATCATTTTTGTTGATTTTGCGTAAAACCTAGTGATTTGGTATCGCAGTTCTTTGGTTTGTCTTCTAGCTTACTTAAGACAAACTCCAGCAGCACCCATAAAAGCAATATGAAGGATAACGTGATATTGGGCATCCTAGGAGCCAAAACAAACTCGTTAAATTAATCTTCGTGGAAGAGTTGTAATTTTTAGAAGACACGCACCATGTATGTATTTATTTTGATGGCATTGATGTTTTGGATTTGGTCAGACATCCCACGGCCAAGATTATGCCAGCACCTCCTATCACCAGAATGCCCTTATTGAAGCCTTGAGCCTGCCTTGAGTGCAATGTTGAGTTATGGAGTGATTATTCTTTGTACATTGAAGTAGCAAGTGCATTAAAGCTCCTGGTGTTATTCCAAGGTCGATCGGTTTCTTTGTGTGTTTATTGAAGATTAAAGTATATGTGTGTTGAGCATATGACATATATTTATGTGCATTGAACATATGGTCATGAGTTCTATATTGAACGTTGTGAAAATTTCTATTTAAGGCTGAATTAAAAAGTATTGTGCGTTGGACCGACCTGCGTTGGTTCATTGATATGTGTTGGCTAAACATTGTATGTATACTGGTGAGTTGTGATAACCAAGTTTGTGCTAGATATGTTCATTTGCATTGGCTCATGATTGGTTTGAATATATTAACATTGTTTCATATATACGTTGGCAATTGAGCATTGGTGTAGTGGTGTTGTTCACAAAAAAAAACACCACAGCAAGCAATTTGCAGTTTATGAGATTATGTACAGCTCTTTCTCTGGCGATCTGTAGTCCCACAATTGCAGCTATTCCACATGCTATCATCAATGGTTACAAGAATGTATTAGCAGTCGCTATTCAACTTGACTATTTTTTTCCACTGGTCGAGAAAGTGAAGGAGTATTTGAAGGATCCAAGCAAGTTTGCAGTTGCTGCTACCCCAGTGTGGCATTGTATTTAAAACTCATTATAGTGCATTGATTCCTTGATTCGACTGCTTCATAAGAGTTTGGTGGGCTTCATAAAGGCTGTAATTGTTTTGACAAATAAAAGTAATCTTTTGTGGAGAAAAGTTTAGTCGACTATATTGTTAGGACATAGTGCTGGTCATTTTTATGTAATGGATTGTAATGGGTGATTGCTGGTTGCACACTTATCATTTGCTGCACATTTATAAAGGATATTGTTGTGTACTATGAGTGATATTACTTTTCTGCATTGAGTAGTTGTTGTGTTCAGGTTTTTAGGCCGTAATTCTGACAGAAAGAAAAAATTGCAAGAATCAATGAAGTATTAGATTTCCTCAAAACTCTGATATTGTCTACTAATCATGATATATTAAAAGTTAGCAAAGTTTCTCTCATGGACATTCAAGTCTGTCTACAAAATGCACAAGAGAAAATTGATGTTTTACAGCTCGAATCTCAGCTACAACAAAAAGAATTAAAATAGAGGAGTCATTTTGAACCTATTTCTGTTCAAAAGATTGAAATAGACTCCCATAAAACAGCAGTTGTACATGCAGATGCAAAAGTTCAGCTTGCACTTCCCAAGCCCGTCATCAGACCTTGGGAAGAGCTTGTCCATAATAAGCATAGAACCAATCTTGGATATGACAAGGACTTGTCCTTTCATATTCCAAACTACTCCAAACCAATCTAATTTCAAAGTGTTGGATTCATTCATGATAGTTCACCTGCTCCTCATCACAGTTCACCATCAGCTATTCTAGAGTCTGCCCCTCTTCCACAGCAATAACAACAACAACAAATTGTAAAATGCCAACACTGTGACCGAGTTGGCCATTTGAAATATCACTGTTTTGATCTTCATCCATGTAAGCATTGTCATAAAACCACCCATTCTTCACACAGATGCTTCAGAAACAAGTGTCCTACAAGAACAAAGATTCATCTTGGATGGATCGCTTCTTGGCAATGGGCATCAACAGCCAAGAATATATTTCGATCACATGTCAGAACTTGTTCCAAAGTATTGAACAATCTTGCAGTTGAGTTTTCTCCATCATCTCACCTTGTATCTAACAGGGGGGAAATGATGGTCATCTACAAGCTTCAAAGCCACATCAAGCAAGCCTGAGCCACAACCTGCCACACCAGTTTCAGAGTTGTAGCCAGAGACAAATATGCTCCTGAGCATGTCTTCAGTTAGCAATCTAGGACACTTCTTCTAGCAGAATACTTTAGCTTCTTGCTAGTTTAGGAAGAATTCCAGGAACAAAATTGAGAACACTTCCTCTAACAGAAGACTCCAGCTTCTTGCTAGTTTTGGAAGAGTTCCAGGAATTGCAATAAGCATTCCAGAGTTATTGGTCATCCTTAAACCATCATAGGTTGAGACTTCCCTTTTCAGGTTGAATTTATCCCATTTATGCGGGATGAGACCTCCCTTTCATGGTTGAAGTTTTCCCTCTTCAAATCAATAGGAGCACTTCCTCTAGCAGAAGACTTCAGATTCTTGCCAGTTTTGGAAGAGTTCCAGGAACTTCACTAAGCGTTTCAGTGTTGGTGATCATCCTTAAACCACCACCCTTTATACCAACATTTCAGAGAGCACATTTAGCCTAGTGTTGCCATGCATTTTTGCACATTTTGTATTACAGCTCCCTTCTTGGACTCATACATAACCCTTCGGATTAAGGGGGGGAATGTTGGACACCTAATCCTAAATGGGTTGGTGTGGAAGCTAAAGAGACTAAGCAGTCCAAGGGACCTTGGGATGTGAATCCCAACAGTCACCACATGTACTATAAATGTGTATCATTTGTGAATAAAAATTGAACTGCATGTTTTATCTTTTACATCTTTCTCGCTCCCCATGTGTGTTTAACAGACTAGCTTCTTGGACATAGGCCCATTCTTGATGGTCATGCTTCCAGTTTGATAGCTGATGTAAGCATTCGCAGTAGCTAACCAAGGCCTTCCCAAAATGAGGGGGTATCCTGTGAGTTTTGCCTTTGGCTAAAGGACCAAGAAGTCCACAGGGTACTCCCAAGAGTCAACAAAGACCACGACATCTTCCACAATCCCTTCAGGAGTCATGGTGGAGCGGTCTGCTAACTGTAGTACTGTCGAGGTCTTCCTTAGAGAACTCTAAAGGTTGAGTTTAAGCATAGTGTCCCTGGTCATCACATTAATGGCAGCCCCTAGATCAATCAAGGTATGGGAGATTATGGTGCCATTGATGTGGACATCAACTACAGGACTCCCAGGGTCCAAATATTTTGGACAGATTACTTGCCCCAACATAAATCAGATAGTTGTCCTATGACATTGATAGTCGGGGCATCTCTCTTGCGCCTGCTTGGGTGCCTAAAACACTTCTCCTTTATCAATTTGTTGTATATTGGTACATCTTTTATGGCCTGGAGAAGAGGTATTTTCACACACAACTACTTGAATTCTCCCAGAAGTTCAGTCTCCTCTGGGTTTAGTTGCGTGGTTACTATTAGTCGCTCAAGAAAGGGTGGAATGGCTTCGGGTTCACTTTCCTATTTCTCTTCCTCATCCTCTAGGGGAGGAGGTTGGCGTTCCGGAAGGACCTTCCTAGATCATAGGTTGATCTCCTGGATCTCCACAGCATAGGTAGGGCATGTTGCCTCCCGAGTATATACCTACTAGGCCTGTCTGTTGTTGGGGTTCAGGTTCACTTGAGCAGGCATCTGGGGTTGTCTTGGAGGAGCAGGAGGTAATGGTTGTGATTGAGCCAGTGGTGGAGGCAGAATGGTGGGAGGAGAGTTGTATTGGGGCCTCCACCCCGGTTGAGTTGCATTCCTCTGAGGTTGTGGTTGGACATGAGAGCGAAACGAATGAGCAGCAGGTTGAGTATGGTATTGAGATGGACAAGACCACAGAGGAGGTGCGAACCAGGAAGGATGAGCAGGGGGGGCCCAACAAGGTATATGAGCAGACTGGTTGGGGTTATAATAAGCTTGGGATGTCCCTTGCATCCCCTGTTGGTAAGGTCTGGGCCCATGTGGCCTCCTTTGGTTGACGAAGTAGAGAGGTTCAGTAGTTGCCTCAGTCCCCAGGTACATGGCTTTAAATCTGGGCAAGGTTGGGCATTGGTTGGTGGGGTGGCCTTCCTCACAAATGAAACACACCTCTACCGAGTGAAATGGACACACGTTCTTAGGGTGCTTCCTCGTACATCTGGAACAAAAAATGGCCAAAGCCCTCTCAGCTTCCTCTTTCTTTTGTTGAATTTGGAAGGTATCAAGTTGCATGGCAATGGTCTATCTCATCTCACTTTTGAGGTCTTCCATCTGATTAGCAAGCTCATGCTTGGAGAAGGTGGTACTAGCTGAAAGTGGATTCCCCCTACCTCTTTTCCGAGCTACCCTAGAATGGTTTCTAAACACAGTCTTTATGTCCTCATAAGGTAGTTGGTAGATGTCCCCTCCAACTAGCATGTGAAGGGTATCTAGAAGGTCTTCAGGGACTCCTCGAAGCAGAACCAACTTTAGAGATTCAGGGTCAAGTGTACACCTGACCCGTTTATAACTAAGTTGGAACATTTCCTCATAATCTTCTAAAGACTTATCACTTCCCATGGTCATTCAAAAGATCTCTCCCTTTGTTTCCTTGGACCTACAGTAGTCCCGATATTTGTTGTTAAAAGCTTGCTGCATCTAAGCCCAAGTAGTGATATTGTTTCTAGGTAACCCCATGAACCAGTGTAGTGCTGCATCCTTGAGGGTAGAAGGAAACATTTTCAGCTTTTGCTCGTCCTCAGCATAGTCATAAGTTCGACAAAGGACAACAAACTCAAACAGGAAGGTATTAGGGTCTTCAGTAGTCAATCCATGGAAGTGAGGTAAGGCTGAGGGACTTATGTTTTTCATTTTCATGTCCCCGTTGGTCTCTCGGATGGGAAAGGCACCTTCTATTCTATCGTCATTTTCTCTACCGTTCTTGTTTTCAGCCATGGTCTCAAAAGGAATTTTCTTTGGCTCTTCTTCTATTATAGGATCTTCGTATATCTCTGGAGGTTCACTTATAGGTTCTCTGGATCACTGTCACCAAAGAAGAGAGAAGGGTGACTCAGTGATGTGGTGGGGGTGTTGGGTAGGAATTTTCCAGTTTTATCTCTGTTCCTACGAGGCATGAAATGGAAAGATTTTTTTCTTTTTCTTTTTCTGCTTGTACCTGCAGAACTGAAATAGATTGATCTGCAACGAACTAAGATCTACCTTGCTAAAATGAAAATTTGGATTTGAAATGAAAGCAGGAAAGGACTAATCTATTTTTCTCAAATGAAATTACAGGAACTAAATGCTAGTCTACGCTTGTAGAAATGAAATTGCGGAATTGAAATGCTAATCTATGAAAGCAGGAAATGTCTAATCTATTTTTGCGGAAATGAAATTGCAGAATGGAAATGAAATAAACTACTTAGCAGAAGTTTGTAGTGGAAAATAGAAGAAAAGCAGCAATCACAAATACTCTGACGCTTCCCCGGCAACAGCGCCAAAAAGATGGTGGGCTCTAGTATTGCAGCAACAATGCTGCAACTCCTGGGACTCCCTTCTTTACTTTTATCAACCCGGTAGTCCGTAACAAACTTAGAAGCGACGATGCTATATGCACAAGTACTAGCTCTTGCCGCAGTTGTCACTTGGTCAGCTGGCACAAGTCCGCTAGGGGCTCAAGCCAACTTCTATGAGCTCTGAGAAGAAGCTTTCTAACTGATGGATGGAAGCTAACTCGAGGGAAGCTAATCTATTTGCAGAAAGAAATTGAAAAGTTGAAAGCAAACGCAAACCCTACCAAACCCTAATTTTACCAGCTAGCTCTACTGATGCAAGAAAGAGGATACAAGCTACTGGGAGAGATGCCATTGACTTCTAAGAAGATGAAATGCATGTATCTAAGCTATGTCTACAATAAAATCTGAAAGAACCATCTTTTTGTATTTTTGAATAAGTTGTTAGAATTATCATGCATGCGATTTAACTATTTTTTACTGTGCAGAGGTGGATTGGCGAGAGGAAATGCTTGGAGGAGGTTGGGAAGGTATAGAGAGGGCCTAAGGGTCCCTAACACCCTTATAGAGAGTTTCACAGAGTTTGGCTATCAAGAAACCTCATTTGTTAGCTTCTACAGGAAGTCTACAGGGGTTCTACAGGATGTTCTGTAATTTCTACAGGATGTCTGTAATTTTCTACTGGATGTTCAGAAATGGGATTTTGGAGGATGTATGGAGGAAGAAAAATGAAGGAGTGGGTATGGAGGTGAGCTAGGTGTGTGAAGAGGTCCAGGGCGTGGGGAATGGAGATGAGGAGTGGCAAGGATGGTGGGACTTGTCCAAGAGGCAGTGGAGAAATGTGGCACAAGGATATGGGGAATTAGGGCAAAGTGAGAAAATGGCGAACGTGAGGCAAGAATCCACGTTAGGGGATGGAGCAAATGGGTTTTATGGAGTATGGGCAGATAGAGAAATGGTATGGGTGTTCTGCAATTTGTTTTTGCAACTGAACCAACAAAGACTTAAAAGAAATCAAATATCTAGTTATGCTAACCTAATCTGATCTAGCTAACAATAAAGAGACTGAACCTAAGTTTACTTGCAATGAAACCATGCATAACCATTATGCAACAAAGCAATCAAGAATGAACATGTAACCAACTTCTGCAGACAAAAATCAAACACTAATGGTTGCATGGGGAAGCAAAGATAGTGTTTTTGGTGGCAGCAAGGTCACCTTGATCCCAGCTCCTGATCCCACTAAGGGAGAGGTGAAATCAGAGGTGCTTGATGACCCTTTTTGGAAGATCTCCCCTGTTATTATCCTAGCAGCTCCTTGATGAACATGAAAAGCCTATCTAATCATTAACCATGACATATGTAACCAGCAAGATGTTATTCTACTTAACAGAAATTATTTTGTAGAGACATAAAAAACAAATTACAGTACATAAAGGAGGCCTTGGCTCTTAGGTTGGGCCTAACCCCAAGAGGTACAGGATCCTATAAAGAACTCAGAGCTGATTCCAAATGGAACTGCTTTTCATTATCCAAAAATAATCATCACAAGAAAGTTATACAGCAGTAGCTACAAGAAAACGAGCTGAGAAAATGACAGCACTATAGTGAAAAAATACAACAGTTCCAAAAGTAAACTACGAAGGTGGAGGCCTTCCTATTTATACACTACGAGGGGCCTAGCAACCCTCCTAAATTCAAGGGAATCGGCTATTCCAACTGCTAGTAAACAGTCACTCTTCCCAAAGCTACTTGGTTGCCTTTAGGATTCGTTTTGGTGGCCTGTTGAGCTCGGAGTTGAGGGTGGAGATTTTGAGGAAGGGCCATTTAATGCTAGAGACAACCCCCCTACGAATCCTCACCTCAAGCTTGGCTGTCACCTGGCCCATAATTGCTTGTTTTTGCTCCAAAATTTGTCCAAAAAACCTGAAATAACCACGTATTACCCTCGCAGAGTGACCACCCTTATTCTTTCAAATAACATAAACATACTAAAAAAACATGCACAGTCTATGAAAAATGGAGGATTGAACAAGGACAATTAGGAAAAATGAGCCCAATAAGTTACCCAATTTGGGGCTCATCAGCTAGGTGGCCTGGTCGGGCAGATTTCCCAGTTTTGACTAAGTGTTGGATCAGTGAGATGAAGTTCAACAAAAGAAAGACTTGAACAAGATCACACACTTATTTCACTTGATGACACAACATTGAACACTCAAAACACATGAACAACATAATTTATCCAATGCAGAAACATTGTCATAACTTACTCCAAGTGGGACACTAAAGATACACTTTGCGATGAAAGTTACGACACTTATGCAACAATGCTTGAAATTTTGTAAATAAGTGTGATTCAGTTTTACATGATAATAAGAACTCATCAACTCAAAGATTACCCCTTGAAACAAACAAAAACTCCTCTTTACACGATAAGAGACACTTCCATGCCAAAAGATGACATTTTCTATATGAAAAGAGAAGTCTGAATGACACTTGCAATATGTAAATGATGATGAAAGCGACACATGTCAAAGTGAATATAATATGAAAATGACACTAATTAAAGTGAAAGAAAACAAAAGTGACAATCAAAACATGAAAACTCATGAAAGTGAAGGTGTGAAAAAGAAATAGTTTGAAAAACTCATTGAAATAGAAGTAAAAACGTAGCCAAAAGTGAGATATTATCAATGCCGATGTGCACTAACTATCGATAGGAATTGAAAATTGCATAGGTACTATCTTGATGGACTGCGTTATGCATGTTCAAGCTTGCATGAAGGAATACGCTCATGGATTCATTACAAACTGTGAATTTGTTAGCAGGTGACTTGGACACTTACAATCCAAGAAGGGATCTCAAAGACTTAAAATATTATCAAACAAATAAGAAGAGACTATAGAATGACTGATCATAGGATCCACAATAGGCTCCAAAATTCAAGTATAGGAGAAATTTTCCAGGGTGTTTTTCGCAACGACAACACTTGGCGATACACTAGTAGAACTTCATCTTCTCTGCCTTGGTAAATTTTTTGTGAAGGGGCTAGTTCTTCAGCGAGTATTGATTCACCATTTGGATTATTCGAGCTTCCCCACTTACTCCATATGTACACACAGTCCCCTTCATTACACTTATTTATTTCATGGGTGCAAGAGGGATCCCAACTTATTGAGAGAAAAAGAGGTTGTCCCTTCAAATAAGTATGTATAATACCTCTGATATTAGTTTTCTCATTTATATTTCCCCTGTGTCCTTATCTGCTTTATTGGATCATCATGTAAAACACTAAGACACACTAATACATAAAGAATCGATCATAGGCATGAGGTTTATAGAATAGACACATATATCATGGCTTGACACAAATATTTCTTCACACAAGGATCATATTGTCCATCAGAACATCATCAAACAAAGGATAACTAAGATGAAGAAGAAGGACTGAAGATTAGCCAAATGTTGTAGTGTCAAAAGCACTCTTCTATTTCATGATTAATGGAAACACATGTTCCTTCCTTGTATTAACTTGTATTCAACATTCTATATGGTTGATTCTATTACTTTTTGATCTAATATCTTCCAAGGAAGGTCACTTGTCATGTTTGTTTGGTTGTGACAGTGTGTAGGGATTGAGATCAAGTGCGAACAAGGTAGATCACTCGAGTGGAGCATGAGAATTTGCATCAAACTCAAAATCCTTCCCCAACCTGTGAGGAGGCCAGGTTTTCTCGTATTTCCTTGTAGTTTAGAAAGGGATTCTTGATGCATGATTGATCATTTGGGATTGAGGCTTTATTATATTTCTATTGGTATTTATTTCTCTATCTGGTGATCTGATTTGGACACAAGATCACGAAGAAATATCTCCTTGCAAATTTATATGAAACATATTGCTTCAGAATTTGGCCAAGATCCATTGAATCTGCAAATGACAACCCAATCTTGTAGGAATGTGAAGATATTCTTTACCTTTGCGTTTCTTTATTTTGAAAGTAGGAATTTCCTCCATGTTCTCTAACGTATGATCCTAGAAGAGCTTGAGACTTGACCATTGAGATAATCTCTTTACCATGTGGAACGTCCTTATATGAGGTATCCTAGCTATCCTATTTCTTAAATTCTTTCTTTTCCTTAATCCAATATTTTCCTATATCCTCCCTCCCATTTTTCTTTTTTGTAATCTTTCTTAACCTAATAGTTTTCCAATAATTTAGTTTTCTTCCTCCTCAAAATTTTCATTTCCCTTATTAGCTTTAATTTTATTAATCTTAATCAATCCTCCACAAATATATTTATTTTTTATTTTTGATTTTTCTATTTTTAATTTCTTTTAATTATTCTACCCAATAAATTTTTTCTCTTTCTTTATTTCTCCCAATGATTATTGATTCTCAATTCTACCATTGATTGTCCAATTTCACAATATATATTAAATCCCAATCACTCTTTTTTAACATAATCTATTCTTTATGTCCTTGAAAATGGGTGGAGAGTCCACTGGAAAAGTCGAATGTTTCATAAATAAGCACATGGTTTATCTCTAGAAAGAAGTGAACCATATACATATTCCTAATAATAGAATTCATATATTTTTTGTTGAGAGAACCCAATGAAATTAATTATGTTTTCTAGGCCCCATCCCCCCATCTCCTTAGGGACTATTATCCTTTATAATTTCACTAGTGGAATGCCTCTTTTCTCTAGGCTTCTTGGCCATAATTTTTTTTTTTTTTTTTTCCTTCTTAGCTTATTTAACACACCCTTGGGTATTAAGTCCAATAACATCTAGTACATAAAAATAGCCTCTATCACTAATCTTGTAAAAATATTCTTCCTCCTCTTAAAAACCATATGTTACACCAAATAGATAGAATTTTTTTTCACTTTGGCTATGACCACTCCTAAGCTTTCTTCCCATTGTCATTTGGATTGATATAGAAACCCAAATATTTCAAACATCCTTGCAACTTAACTTGTTTAAATGGAAATAAATCAAAGAAAAGTATGATGTCTTCTTCAATGACTTTCTAAAAGGAAAATGGTTAAATTCCTTATATTTATTAGCACCCTTGTTGTAGTACAATAAGGTCAAGTGTTTCCTTAAGTTTTAAAGAATATATCCTTGAGCCTTTACCAAACAAAATAACACCATCCATGAATGAAAAATGGGTAGTAGACATTAAGCTTCCCATATGTATGCCCTTTGGGCTTCCATTTATTCTATCTTCAATCAATACCCTATTAAATCCCCTAGTAACTAATAAGAACATAAGCAGGGAGTTAGGGCATCCCCACCTCAACTTTCTTCCAAACCCAAAAAAATCTAAAGCAAACACATTAATTAAAATGGAAATGCAAAACTAACACAACCCATGACCCAATTAACAACCTATAAACTAAAACCTAGATGAGTCAACATTATCTGTAAATATGATCAGTTGGCCCCATCATAGGCTTCAAAGAGGCCAATATTTACAAACTTTATAGGAAGTTTCTTATTATTTATGGAATTTAATCCTTCCTAGCAAACTCCAATGGCTTCATGATTTTTCCTTCCTAACAGAAAACTAAATTTCTTATGTGAGATTAATCTAATAGAATTTCCTTCACTCTTATATCAATGACATTTGCAATTGTTTTATAAATTTAGTTATAAGGCAAGAGTGGTTTGTATACTTCAAAAGGAAAGGGATTATCAGAATTTGGGATGATGGCAATATATGTGGAGTTAAAGGTAGCCAAAAATGTCCCATTGACTCTTAAGTCCCCAAGGACCATTAGAATATATTCCTTAATGACTTCACAAAATATCTATAAAAAATCTACATGTCAACCATCAAGATGAATTTTTTTTTTCTTCTTAAAACTATGCATAACCTCTTCCAATTCCCCTTTTGTTATTTCTTCTATAAGTCTCTCATTATTCTCTTTAGATACACAACTTAGAATATAATTCCTTTTTTGAACTATCTCATGAATTGTTGCCCTACTTTTTGTTTTTAATGTCTCGTACATATACGCAATCCTTGCCTAGGTAATGTCTACAAATTTTATGACAACCTCACCATTTTCCCTCTTGGTTGTCTCCAAAATAGAGTTTACATTTTTCCTATTTTTAACAAACAAGTGGAATTTTTGGTATTATCGTCCCCTTTATGAATCATAGTGTTATTATACAACCTCTAGGCCATTTTCCTATCTTCCAAGATTTTCCTCTTTCTCTATTATATTCCACCAAACTCCAACCATATGTCTTCTGACTACACAAGGTTTTGACTACACAAGTTTTCTAATCAATATTCCATATCAAATCTTGAATATCTTTAAGCATTTTTCTTGACTCTATGATACAACCACTTGTATAATTCTTTTTAAACTTTCTATTAAGTGTATTTGAGTTGTTTCCCTTCTTGAATCATCTTAAGGAATCTAATTCTCTTTGAAAAATTATACAAATTCAGTTTCTTCTATTTAGGAAGGGCTAAATTTGAATATTCTAGGTGGTTTCTTCTCCCACCTAAGCTATTTCTAGAAATATTATTCACTTCTTACCCACTGCCTAACTCTAACATATTTATTTCTTTGGCACTTTGAGACAAGGATATATTCTAGTATTTTAGCAATCATATATTTCCCTACCCTCTTGCTCATCCAAATAAGATTTAACTTAATAGGTTCAATGTCTAGTAACATTTTTTCCTCCAAACTTTCAGTAAAGAATTATTTAAAAGGGTCTACCTAGGCCAAAAGTCCCACATATATTCCCTTTCTAATGAAAAATTTAAATATCCAAGAATAGTGTTGTCCTCAACCATCATCTACAAACTAAAAAACTTCTCCCCGAAAACCAGTTTGTCAACATGCAGCTCATACAAGATTAGGACTATCATCTCCTTGCTCAAGTCTTCAGAATAAAGGGTATTTACCAACCCTAATTCAAATGAAATGAAGTTCATAAAAATAAAAAAATAAAAAATAAAATAAAAAACAAAAAAACAAAAAAACAAAAAAACAAAAAAACAAAACAAAACAAAAACAAAACAAAACAAAACAAAATAAAAACTTGCGCATCAATAAGAAAAAAAACCCAACCCTGAAACATTTTTTTCAAATCTAATATAAGCTTTACTCCATCTCCTATTTTTTTTTCTATGCGGTTCATAGACCCTGGAGATCAATGACCACTATGTCCACATAATATTTGTACTAGTAATATCCACCTGAAGGTATCACTTCATGTCGTCTCAACCATGAATCTTGACCCTAAGAGTATCGAGACAATTGAACTTGTGACCTCTCAATACAAAATATGCTTTTATGAGGAGCATTCGATCACTAATTAAGCTAACCCTTGGAGCTAATATCCTATTATTTCTTATAATAACTAATTTTAGGTTTATAAACTTCCATAAGTCTTTAAATAGAAATTCATTTTGAGGGCTTTCCTAATATCTTATAGTTAACAAATAAACACTTTAGATGATTCAAAAAATGGAGGTTCATTTGTTTGTAGTACCCCAATATTTCAAGTATTCTTTAGAAAGAGCTCCATATGATATTTTAATTATGTTAGATTTAGATATGGCTTCTTATCTCAACTCGTCTTCCCTAGATTTAATGCAAGTACTACATCAACTAATCCTCCTTTAAGAAATTTTGGACCCTTCCTTCACCTTCGACTATAGCAAGAAACTTGAGTCTAACAATTTTTATGGGCATGTTCCTAGTCACAAGATTGAAAGGGAGAGTTATTGACTTCCCACTAGCATCCCCCATGTTATATGATTTCCCATTAGTTATTAAAGATTCAAATTATATTTATGAAATTGATCTCATTTAGCTAGGTCCCATGGAAAAGTAAAATTCCTTCCCAAGGTTATCTAGGGACTATAGGAACGAAGAAGGGTGCCCTTTTATGTTGTGTAGGAATTAGTAGCCATACTTATTATGTATTGAGCCCTGACTTAGAGCTTGAGAGGACACATCCATATTTCCCAAACTTTGAAGAAGGTTGATATTAAATCTCTACCCAAGACTAATATTTGGTGTAATACGTTGAGTGAAGCATCTTTCAAACATCAACTCCAACTTGGATGTGGGAAGCTTCAACAAATTTGTAGTGTAATTGTACATGCAGTTGGGTACAAAGTGACAGTCTATTCGTCAATTTCAAAATATTTAAGAGGAATGGGTAAGTACATTTCCTTCCTTGATAATGAAATGTAAATGTTGTTCAATACTTTATGTTTAAAATTATATGTTGAAATTATTATGTATATATGCATTAGAAGGTTGCTAGATGTTGAATTGTCCTAATGAACATGCATGAGAAGTCAGTTGAATGAAATATTTAACCTACTTGGATTTCATTTTTATTCCCTCTATGAATATGAAATACTATATGTGATTCAAACCTTTACCCTATGTCAACTGAGATCGTTGCATGATGTTTTCATGTAAATGGAGAGTTAGCCCAATGTTATAATTGTTATACTCTGTAATGTTTCATGGTATGTTTTATGCCCTTGAATAGGGAGATTTTTACTATCTGTAACGGCTTCACTGCTTAAGAGCTTCATGAATGCAACCATAATGATATGCCACATAGACTGTATCGGTGTGGTCAAAAGTGGGCGAAAGGTGGGAGGCCAACCAATTTAAGGACATAAATTGGTGTTGGCCTTGAAGCAATGGTGAAAAGCATGAAATGAATTTTAGAGAAGAAGTAAGTTTTCCATAAATTTGGAGTTTAGTGAGGCCTTGGCCTTAGCCCCTGGTCACATTTATTGAGGGGAGCGAGGACTGGGTTCCAACAACAAGAAGGGGATTACCAGCATATCGGTCCCCTCGATGAATGCAATAGTTAGTGTATGAAGAAAATTAAATGCATTTAGGCCCAGGTGAAATGTGCCACTTGAAAACCATAAATTCTCATTTATTTAGCTTTTCAACTAATTCCCTTGAATATTGATGAAACCGAGGTATTAGGAACATAGATATTTTGGAGAGTGATGTCAGTATGATGCCACAAGTGTGACATGGAAATATAATGTAGATGATACATACCACCTAAATGCAACCTTTTGGACATGCCTACTATGAAAATGAATGACACATGGCATGATTTAGTGGGAACTTTAGTTAGTGACACATGGCAAGCTATGATTGGTTGGTAGAGAGATGAGGTGGAAAACTAGGTGGGCCATTGACCAATCATCCCATTGGTGTTTTGCGAGGGATTTCCTATTATAAACTTTTTCTAGGCCCAAATAATCTACTTATAAACCATGATATATTTTCATATCAATGGATCCATGGGTCAATGGACATATCAAAAATATTAGCAGTCGAGAATATCGTCTTATTAAGAGGCCCATACCACACTGAATGTACATAGACTCAAAGGAATGGTGCAATATCAAATATTGGTATATTGAACCCAAACGATGTGGGAAGCTTACATATTGGGGTATTAGAGGGCCAATGCCATACAAGCTATATTGAAAATGTACCATAATGGCCATATCAACTATTACAACCCTGGAGGATTTTAACCCTACTACTTATGGACTTCCCCAATATGGTGAGGCTCGATATCGCATGGGGGTTAGATATGACAACTAGTGTGGAGGAGCCATGTGGCTGAGAGTTGCAACATGGGAATAGAAATGTGGCCTTAAAATGGGAAAACCATTTTAATGGGAATATGTTTTCACCTGTAGCTTAGATCATTGGAAAGCTCTAAATCAGCAAGAGACAATGGGAGTATTAAAATTGTAATTTGAGGTCATGGAAGAAAGAGGATTTTTAGATAGGCCCATCTTCAAAATGTACCTTGAAGGTCAAGTTTAATTATTCCCCACATCCCTAATATGGCATTAGGGGGTTGGATCTGTCACTAAGTTGTATCAAAGTTGTAGGTTTTAACCCTATACAGAAATTACCTGCATACGAATTCTAAATCACAGGAAAAATAAAAATGTGAGAGCATAACACATAAAACACATATACA
>APFE030269393.1:13372-102248 GCA_000404065.3 Pinus taeda | reverse complement strand
TGTGTTCAGTTTGACTTAGTTGAACTAGTTGTATTTAGTCTAACTAACAAATACACTAGTGATGAGTGATGTGAATTAGTTATTAATTAATTCACTAATTATTAACTCATAAATCAGCTAAAGAATACATCAGTTAACTCAGTGCATGGACAATTCAATGGATACAAGTGTTAGAGGTGAGTGAAAGGGCAAGACAGTCGTTAGTTGTGACTATAGTTGTGCATGAGATTTGCACAATCAATGGATTGAGTATTTCCAATGAGTATTGCGTGGTATAGGCAAAGGGAATACGAATTTGGAGTTTATTCTCATTCAGGATTTTGCAGAGGAGGCAGGCAAGTAGTAGAGGAGATTTGAGCCAGTGATTGATTCAGATCTGAGCTAGTTTATGTGTAACAGGTGGAGATAGTGCTGAGTACTTGTGAGGAGTATTGTACTATGTATTGTTACATGTTCTCAACCAATATAATATACATATAGTTGGGGGTTTTCAACTGCATGCTTTCCCCGTGATATACTGTGTTGATATGTGTGATTGATGCTTCAATGTGTGCATGCGATTGTTTCTTAAATCCACAAAATTGATGATCAACGTAGAGGAGGTTATGTATTATGCATGATTCCGCAAATATTGTATAATCAGGATAATCTATGTGAATAAGTGTCATATTATTCAAAATTTCTACAGTCGAGATCACAGATGCAACCAAAATCCTATTAAGAGAGGGCCTTGACCCAACTATAGGCACATGTATTCAAGTTTGATTAATCACTATATTTGGAAGAAGAAGAAATCTCATATCTATGCAATGTTTAAAGAAAATATCAATTTTGTAGAGGTATAAGAAGTTGAAATATTGTGATAGAAAAGAAGTAGTTTTGTGTTTCCATATGTGTGTGTGTGTGTGTGATAGAAGCCAAGGTTGTTCATTCAGCCCAAAAGAAGCCAACTCCTTGAAGATTGTCTCCAGGAATTCATATTATTCTCTTGCATCATAAGAAGTGCCTCTTTGAGCACAATTATGAACAAAGAATCATTCTAGTTGAAGGGTTATGTTCAATAAAGTTATTTTTAAGGTAAATCTTAGAATGAATACTTCATTCCTTTGAAATCCCTAACCAGAGAAAGCCTATTTCTCCTATAAACCTTAAAAAAGAGTGAAAGGAAGAGCTACAGGAAGTGTAAGGAATACAACAGTCCTACCTTGAATACCTATAACAGAGCAGGATATTGTTGAAAGGTAATCTTGTAGAAAAACTTCGATCTTTGTCTCTAGAAAGGAAGAAACTACAATCTCGTATCAGTGATAGAAAAGACATAAAACTCATGAAGAAGATCTCTAAATTTTGAGAAGGAATGGCCTCCTTATATACATGGATAAAAAGGATATCAAGTTCTTTGAAAAAGAGTTTTACGAAGTAATATTTTCCTTCATTTAAAACTCTCTTTGAGTGTCTTGAAATTGTCAGTAATAAAAGGAATAGAAGAATATTGTCTATGTCCTTATGTTGTGCAGTAAGAAAAGAAACAGGCATGCTATATCTTGTTTAAAGGAACACATGGAAGAGAAGAGTACATCAGTAGGTCCTATCAGTAGTTGGATAGATCTATGATATCCATGTTTGGAGACTGATTGGAAGGAAGTATTGAATATGGCAGAGGATCAATAAATATTGTAGTACCATTATGAACATATTTTGGCTTTGAAGTCTTCACTCTTAAATAAGTAGTAAGAAGAGCATGGCATCAAATAGCAAGCATTGTAGTGGACCTCTATGATCATGAAGGATAGATGTAAGTGTGCATAAGGTATGTATATCATATTTATTTGGGTCCATTATAAATTGATTTAAGGTTATTTGGTTGTTTGTTTCTAGGGCTTGTAGTTCTCGTTAGTTGCTGATATCTATGATTATAAACCCTAGATATGTGGAAAGCCCTAGTCATATGAAACCTTAACTTTAGATCTATAGGGTTTGTGAGTAGTCTAGGGAATATAATAAACCCTAGTATGGATTTATAAGGATGGGAATTTAGGTATGACATCATGTTTTGAGAGCTGGAGTTTTCACTTGAAAACCTTGGGAGTCCATTCTCTAAGATTCCATGGAAACCCTAGATTATCATATTGATATCGTGCTTTTATTATTGTATTTTTTTTCTTGGTTGCAAATGTCAATAAGTATTTCATGTACAAATAATCATGGGGAAGGATGACTAGTATTGTGGTTTGGTGAGCATGATGGAGGGAATTGTAAGGACCCTTGGATCCTTGGGCAGTATGATGTATAAAGTGTTGGGTTGTGTTATATTCTTTCCACGACTAGCCCACGTAGTTAACCAAGGGGTTAGAGGGGGGGCGGAGCCCCCCCTTCATTATGCCGATTGTATAGCGGGGGGGTCACAGGGGGTTTGAGGGGTGCACGTAACCTTCCTCTATGGGGTCAGGGGCAGCGCCCCAAAAAGGTTTGTTTTTTGGACCCTATATTAGGTTGGGCAGACCTACCTATGGTTTTGTGCATGTTTTTTGTACATGGTTTTAGACGTGATGGCTTTCATTCCATGGTTTTGGACGCGATGGTTTTTGGTCCATGGTATTAGATGCTTTGGCATGTATAAATATGTATTGTAACATTGAAAGGAACATAATGAAAAATCAAGCTGGTAGTCCCAGTTTTGGGATCTAGGGTAAAATCTCTGTGTATATGTGTTTTACGTGTTATGCTCTCGCATTGTTTATTTTCTTTGTTTTAGAATTTGTATGCAGGTAATTTATGTAGGGGGTTAAAACCTACATTTGGTGTCATAGTTTTTTTGGCTTCAAGGGAATGCCTTTGTTGCTGAGGGGTTTCACTTGGGCCTGTGGTAGACCCTGTTCAGTGGGAGATCTGCGGGATCGATTCTGCTGGTGAAAGAAGATGGCGAGCAGTGGAAAGATAAAGATCGATAAATTTAATGGTCAGAGTTTTGAGTTATGGAAACTCAAGATGGAGGATCATTTGGTGGATAAAGATTAGTGGATCACGATAGATCCACATACTAAACCAACGTGAGTGTCTAATGAAGAATGGAAGAAGTTGGATCAAAAGGTAAAGAGCATAATATGATTGTGTGTCTCAGTTGAGTATTTTTGAATGTATTAAGGAAAGCTACGGTGAAGGATTTGTGGGACAAGTTAGGGAATTTGTACCAATCTAAGTCTCTAGTGAATAAATTGTTCCTACGGAAAAAGATGTATAACCTAAGGATGAAAGATGTAGACTCGGTGACAGAGCATCTGAACGCATTTAATACTATGGTAAGTCAGTTATTATCTGTTGACATTAAAATTTTAGATGAAGATAAGTGCATTAGTTTGTTGTGTTCTCCACCAAATTCATGGGATAGTATGGTTATTGTAAGAGGTATCAATGCAACTGCCTTCCAGTTTGATGAAATAGTCTCATCCTTGATGACGAAGGAAATGACATGGAAAAATATGGAGAGCTAGAATGGTGAAGCCTTTTATGTACAAGCACGGTCTCAAAACAACAAAAAGAAAAGGTCATTGAGTGGGAGGTCTAAATCTAGGGGGAGATCTAAATCTCTAGGAAACCTGTAAAGGTGGTGTGCTAGATATGTGGAAAAGAAGGGCACTACAAAAGTGACTGTAAATATAAAGCTCCTGATAAAGGAAAGGGATCTGATGATGCTCATTTGCAAAGGCGAAAACCACATCAAATGAAGGTGGGGATGTGTACTTGGCTTCTTCAAGTACAAATGTAGATCATGAGGCATGGTTGATTGACTTAGGTGCATCCATTTAATTAACTCCCCATAGAGAGTGGTTCTGTAAGTATGAGAAATGTGATGGTGGTGATGTCTTCTTGGGGGATGACAGGAAGGCTAGAATCATTGGTCACAGAAAATTAAAGTTTAAGTTGCAAGGTGGAAGGGTTAGAACACTTCCAGATGTTCTACATATTCCTGCATTAGCCAGAAATATGATTTTTGTAAGCAAGCTAGATGATGAAGGTGTAAAAACAGTGTTCGAGAAGGATACCTACAAGCTAATTCGGGGGGCACTGGTATTGATGCGGGGAGTTCGATTCAAACTCTGTGAAAGCTCCAAGGTAGCACTGTTGTTGATGGATGCAATAGTTATGTGGTTCCTAAAAGTGGAGCACAAAATCTAGTGGTCTCTGGAGAGAATGTCGTGTTGTGGCATCAAAGGCTTGGACATATTGGAGAGAAGGGCCTTCGAGTACTTCATGATAAAGATATGGTAGAAGGTATGAGTAATAGCTCTCTGGATTTTGATTTCTGTGAAAATTGTGTATATGGGAAGTAGAATCGGGTGAGTTTTCCCTCTTGTGGTAAAAGGGTGAAATATATATTAGTACCTGTGCACAGTGATGTGTTTGGACCTGTGAAGGTTCCATCACTGGGTAAGTCTATGTACCATGTATCATTTATAGATGAGTTCTCAAGGAATACATTGATATATTTCCTTAAGAATAAATCTGAAGTCTTTGATAGGTTTAAAGAATTTAAGGCTTTGGTGGAAAACTAGATAGAGAATAAGATAAAGATGTTGAGGATAGATAACGATGGAGAGTTTTGCAGCAAGGAATTTGAAGAATTCTGTAAGAAGTGTGGTATAGCATGGTAGAAGACTACTCCATACACACTTGAGAAAAATGGAGTTGCAGAAATAATGAAGAAGACATTGTTGGAAAGGGCAAGAATCATGCTCAATGGTGTCGGGTTAGGACAGGAATTCTAGGCAGAGGTGGTGGAGACATCATGTTACCTAGTCAACAGATCACCCTCATCAGTGTTGGAGGATAAGACTCCACAAGAGGTATGGACTGGTAAGAAACCCTCTCTTTCACATCCGAAGGCATTTGGATGTGATGCATATGTACATGTTCCAAAGGAGAAAAGAGCCAAGTTGGATAGTAAATCTCAAAAGTGCATCTTTATTGGGTATAAGGATGGTTTAAAGGATTATAAGCTTTGGAACCCAGTGACAAGGAAGGTTGTGTACAGTCAATATGTGGTGTTTAGAGAACTGAAAGATGTTATTAAACATGAAGTCCAACCAAAGGAACCTAAGAAGATAGAGTTTGAGCTTAAGGAGGAAGAATTAGACTCTACAGCAGAGGAGGAATCAAAATATGAAGAGCCGCAAACTCTAGGTGTGAGAAGATCAGTTCGAGAAAGAAGGCAGTCGGAAAGGTATAGTCCATCTGCTTTCTGTTAAAAATTTTCTTTATCTGTTACTGATGATGATCCTAGAACTATGAAGGAAGCAGTAGATTCAGAGGATGGAAAACTCTAGAAAGAAGCCATGGTTAATGAAATGACATCTTTTCACAAAAATGAGGTTTTGGGATCTGGTGGAGTTGTCGGCTGGAAGGAAACCCATTGGTAGCAAATGGGTGTTCAAGAAGAAGACAAATGCAGAAGGAAAGGTGGAGAAATATAAAATTTGGTTGGTAGCAAAAGGTTATTCCAAGGTACCAGGAATTTATTTTGGTGATACTTATTCTCCTGTTGCCAATGTAGCTTCTATTAGGTTACTTTTATATGTTGTTGATGCTTTTGATTTTGAGGTAGAACAGATGGATGTGAATATAGCATTTCTTCATGGGGATCTGGAAGAGGAGATCTACATGGTGAAACTTGAAGGTTTTGCAGTGAAAGGTAAGAAAGAAATGTTATGCAAGTTAAAGAGGTCTCTGTATGGGTTAAAACAGTGACCAAGAATGTGGTATTAGAAATTTGATACATTTATACAGGGACTTGGCTTCACTAAAATAAAATTAGATAATTGTGTGTATTTTAAATTAATTGGTGACCGTGTTATTTATTTAGTCTTGTATGTGGATGATATGTTGCTGGTTGGAAATTACAAAGAATTTATCCAGGATTTGAAGACCCAACTGTCCTCCAAATTAGAAATGAAAGATCTTGGCGCTACAAACTATATTTTGGGCATGGAAATTAAAAGAGAACGGGAAAAGAGGAAGCTCTAGTTAAACCAGAGGAAGTATGTCAAGACAATACTGCAGAGATTAAATATGCAGGATAGTAAACCGGTGAAGGTTCCTAGTCCTGTAGGTGTGAGGTTATCTGCTAAATAGTGTCCGAAGACACAAGAAGAGGAAGAGGACATGTCCCGTGTTCCATATGCAAGTGCAGTCGGTAGACTGATGTATGCAATGGTATGTACTAGACCAGAAATTACACATGCAGTAGGAGTATTAAACAGGTTTATGTCAAAACCAAGGAAGGAGCACTGGACAATAGTGAAGTGGGTTTTTAGGTATTTGCATGGCACTAGTGATTATGGTTTGTGCTACCAAGGAAGACCAAGATTGGATAGAGTGTTATATATTCATTGCTTTGTTGATGCAGATTGGGCTGGAGATCTACATCAGAGAAGCAATATGTAGTTAGTTGGATGAGTAAGAAGCAATATGTAGTGGCACTATCAACTATAGAGGCAGAACACATGGCAGCCACTCATGCAAGCAAGGAAGCAATTTGGTTGTAGATATTGTGTTAAAGTATGGGGTTAGTATAGGGTGCTATAAGGATAGATTGTGAAAGCCAAAGTGAAATTTTCTTGGCAAAGAACCCTGCATATCATTCTAAGACAAAGCACATTGATGTTCAGTATCACTTTGCGAGGGATATGATAGAAGAAAAAAAGGTGTTGTTGGTAAAGGTGGACACTTTGAAGAATACTGCAGATGCATTGACAAAATTTGTGAGCTTTGAGAAGTTCTCTTGTTGTAGAGAAACAATGGATGTTGCAGGGCTGGATAAATGGCTAAGATCTTTTATGGCCCCTTGTGGAAAGAAAACAACAAGTGGGAGAATGTTGGTTTGTGGTATATTCTTTCCATGACTAGCCCAAGTAGTTAACCGGGGGGTTAGAGGGGGGGTGAAGTCCCCCCTTCGTTGCACCGATTGCATAGCGGGGGGGTCATCAGGGTTTGAGCGGTGCAGGTAACCCCCCTATATGGTTTTCTGCATGTTTTTCTCACATGGGTTTTGGTCCATGGTTTTGGACGTGATAGTTTTCGGTCCATGGTTTTGGATGCGATGGTTTTCAGTCCATGGTATTGGATGCTTCGGCGTGTATAAATATGCATTGTAACATTGAAAGGAACATAATGAAAAATCAAGCTAGTAGTCTCAGTTTTGGGATCCATGGGAAAATCTTTGTGTATACGTGTTTTATGTGTTATGCTCTCGCATTGTTTATTTTCTGTGTTTTAGAATTCGCACGCAAGAAATTTTTGTACGCGTTTAAAACCTACATAAAGATAGATTCATGATATAATCATGGGACTGTGGATGCCTAGAAGATAATAATTAGTAGCAGAATACAAAAGGACTCATGAACCTAATATAGTAGTCAACTAGTTGATAGAACAAATCTTGTTGTTTCTTAGAAGCTTGTTGGTTTAGTTGCATCATGATGGACCTCATCCTAGAAATGTGGAGTAGGGGCAGATGAATGGATTAGATATGTTGATGTTCCACTAAAGACTCTAATAAAAATTGAAAGAATACCATGATGTTTATGATGACATGATACTTTGATAGGCTACGCATGATCATGCTATATGAAGAATGTGTCAGAGTCATGATGTGATTCTATTAGGTCATTGCCTTAGCACTTGAACCAAAGGAGTTGATGTACACCACCGTAACTGATGTGATAGTAGGATGCAGATGGCTCGGTGATCATTTTTTGATAGATCACTTTCCTAATATTCAGAGGGAGCTATGTTCCAACTCGATGATGATTGGCTTAAGACACAACCAATGTAGATTGATGATGTGGAAAATGATGGTGTACCCTATTTTGATGATGATACTACATATAGAAGGCTCTATTATGTTCATAGAAATATCTAGCGTGTGATGATGATGATAGAGCCCTAAGAGCTACTACCATAGTAGTTAATGATGGAAACTTGTCCCTCGTTGAGAGGGAGTGAAAGATATGGTCTCTGCTTCATGTGCCATACACTAGACCAGGACTAACAATCGTAAGTCTTATTGAAGGCCATGAGGAGATAATGGTATCTAGATGATTGGGTAAGAATATGAGAAATATACTCCTTAAGGATTTGGAATCCAAGATAGAAAGTAGTCTGATGACTGACACTCTTTGAGGATGTGACAAGGTATCCAAGAAAATATTGGTCGAAGAGGATAAATATTCTTTAAGGATTAGGAATCCAAGATAAGAATACTCCTAGAAGGGAATACCTTGTGAACATTTAGATGGGGTATGTGCCTTGAGAGGTGGTGTGGTGTCCCATGTAAAGCCTCCCATCATTATGCTCTTATCTATTGAGAGATAGAGCTTGTTAGTCAAGGCTTTGCTATGTTGACAATATTAGTTGTATTTTGATCATAATGTTGTTGCTTAATATGGCTTACCAATCCAACTCTTCTTATAAGAATAATTCAATGAAAGTACCATCCTTGTACCTATGGTCAATTATGAATACCTCCGTAGTTAAGAGGGAGTGTTGATGTAACTAGTTTCAGTATTCATAATTGTACATGATTTGTGAATTGATGTAATTATTGATGTACTTGCCAAAATAAAAAGAATAAATATTATTTGTAAAAGAAAATTATTTACTGTAAAATGTGTTTCTTGCCCATAGTTTTTTGTCCTAGTTCAAAGCACCCATTGAGTACTCTAGGGGTCTGTTGAGTCAAGTCAAAGAGTTAAGTCATGATTTCTTAGCCCTTGGAGGGCTCATGTATTAAGAATGAAAAATTATTATTGTAATATAGTGAGTTTAGAAACCTCCAAGAGATGGAGTCAGCCAACCTCCTCAAGTCAGCCTAGAAAGGCCTAATCTGCCCTCAAAATAAGTCTATATAAAGAGGAACTCTCTCCCAATTGAAGGTAGACACATCGAATGATTTCTGATCCAAGAAAAAAGAGAATAAACCTGACCCAGCGAGAAGGAAGAGTGGAATGGTTTGGAAGATAGTGAAGAAGTAAGGGAAGTGAATATCTGTTCTTGAAATCCTTATATGCTCACATGTTCAAGTTTTCTAAAGGACCTAGGGTTTCCTTAGTCCTACTTTTTCAAAAATATTATTTTGTTTTTGGTTGGCTAATCACTTGGAAGTTTTGGTCATGGGTCAAAGTCTTGGAATTCTTCATTGATTTGATTCTATAAGATGAGATTTTTGTGGGTTTTCTCCTCTAGGAGAGGTTTTGGTCCTAGATAGCAACCTACATCTAGTGTTCTTTTCTTTGCATTGTGATATTATTATTGGCATTTTTCTTGATGATGACTAAAACTAAATCATGATTAAAATGTCCTAATATAAATCAAAATAAAATGTCAAGGATTAAAGAGAAATCAAGTTAATAAATACTCTAACTCTCTGCCCTATATTTCTCAACATGGTTTCAGATCTTGGTTTACTTGCATAACGGCATGAAGAAGGTCATAAAGATCTACTAGATAAGCAAAGTAAATAATTCATATAGGATTGAGCTCCTAGAAGAAGAAATTTGCAATTATGGGCATAATTACAAGCCCTGGTTACAATGGTTAGGCCAAATATTCCCTCCCAGGGTTTTATGACCTATTAATCAGCATGGATTGGTTGGAAGCACATAGGGAAAAATTAGAATTTTGTGATAAGACATCAAAATCTATAGATGATGAAGGAGAACAAAGTTTGTTTCAAGGAGTGTAAAATCCTATCTTTGTAAGGTATATTTTAGTTGTGCAATTAAATAAATGTTGTAAGAAGGGATGTCCCTTATATACCATACAAGTGACAAATTTAGCATACGATAAAAATCCAAGAATTGAATATCACCCCATACTACATGAATATAGTGATGTGTTTCCAAAGGAGATTCTTGGATTTCCACCTAAGAGGAATATTGATTTCTCAATAGAGCTCACTCTAGGAGTAGTCCTTGTGTCTAAGAAACCTTATATAATTAGCACACTTAAGTTGGTGGAGCTAAAAATAAAGTTGAAGGAGATGTTGGATAAAGGGTAAATTAGAGCCAAAATGTCATCCTAGGGAGCCCCAACTTTCTTTGTGAACAAAAAGGGTGGCATCCTTTACGATGTTTATTGATTACATATAGTGGAACAAGGAAACTATAAAAAACAAGTACCCATCTCTGAAAGTTAATGTCTTATTTAACCAACTGAGTGCAGCCATGGTGTTTTCAAAGAGAGAATTAAGATATGGATATCATCAATTGTGAATCAAGGATGAGTATATACATAAGACTACATGCATAACCAGGTATGAACACTATGAATTCTTAGTAGTGCCATTTGGGTTGACAAAATCACTAGCAATATTTATGTGCCTCATGAACAATGTTCTTAGTAAATATTTGGATAAATTTGTGCTAATTTTATTCATGACATATGATTGTACATAAATACCAAAGAGGAGCATGAAGAAAACCTTAAGGCCTTGTTGCAAGCACTAGAGGAGCATTAACTTTATGCTACATTTAACAAATGTGATTTCTTCAAATCACACATGCACTAATGGGTTCATGTCATCTCCAAGCAAGGAGTGGTGATTGATCATAAGAAGATCATGGCCATACCATGGGAGCTCCACTAGGGGAGAAATATCATACCACATGTGTTCATATTGGGGGAGATATGTTCAGGAAAAAATGACATAATATATTGAGAATATAATAGGGGGTAAAGGGATTTTACATGTTGTGTATAAAAAATGGAGCTCAAAGCTAATGAAAAATATAAAGGGGTATAAAAAATATTAATTAAAAAATGGATACCTACAATATCTAGTGAAAGTAGGGGTTTTTTAATTTGGGAAGGTGTATTGGATTCATATTGGTAGGGGGCTAAATAAATTGATGTTTAGAGGTATTTTCTAATATGTAGTCAAATTAAGGGTATTGTTTAGTATGCCACAAACACACATGCTATGTCAGATGTTCATTGAGTGAAGCCCTTGTGGGCCACACTAGAGTGGCTTACTCCCCAAAATGTAAGAGAAGTTAGATATTTGATGGGGTTGTTAGGATATTACAAGATATTTATTCAAGGATTATCAAATATTGGGTACCCAATTATAGCTTTGTAAAATAAGTATGTGATATTTCATTGAACATTAGAGTGTGCAAGAAGCTTTGAACCATTGAAGTAACTTCTTACACATGCCCCTATTTTGAATATTGCTAACCCAGATAAATATTTATGAGTTTGCACAGATGCATGCAAGGAAGGATTGGGTAGAGTTCTCAATTAGGATGGATATGTTATCACCTATGAGTCTAGTAAATAAATTGAGCATGAGAGGAACTATGTGACACATGATTTAGAGCTTGTAGCCATTGTGAATACTTTAAAAATGTGGAGGCGCTACTTACTTCAGAGAAAGTTCATGTTAATGATAGATCACAATGAGTGAGGTATGTATTTGATCAGTTGCGATTGAATTCCAAGAAAGCTAGATGGAGGGCCCTTGTTAGTGATTTTGATTTCAATATTAATCACATTAAAGGAAAGGAAATCAAGTGATTTATGCACTCAATAGAAGCATGCAGGTAATACACACAGTAACCATAAGCACATGTGAGACAAACATTAGAGAAAAGATAAAATGAGAATTGCAGGGAGATTAGAACTTCTAACATGTAAATAAATGCTTGTAGCAAAATCCTAATGGGGCAATTGGAGAAAATTACCAGCTAACCAATCACGGATTAATTTTGTTCAAAAATATGTTGTGCATACCCAATGTGGAGGAATTAAAGAAGACCATAATGGATGAGTTCCATAAGAGACCATATGTAGGTCACCCAGGATATCAAAATATGATAACAACCACTAAGAAATTGTATTATTATCTAGGAATGAAGGAAAAAATTGTGGAGTATATTTCCAAATATTTGGAATGCAAATAGGTTAAGGTGGAATCAAAGCACCCAATAGGCCTTTTGCAGTGAATACCAATTCCATAATGGAAGTGGTAATTCATATCAATGGAATTCATTAACGGATTACCACGAACCCATAAACAACATGATGCAATTATGGTGGTAGTAAATAAGGTAAGCAAGACAACTCACTTCATACCTATAAATTCTGATTATAATGCAATTTATATTTCCCATATTTTTATGAGATAAATTTTTAGATTGCATGGCATATCCAAGAAGATCATATCTAACCAGCATGCCAAGTTTACTTCCAATTTTTGGAAGGTTTTATTTACAAGAATCGGAACCCATATAACCTTCAACATAGAATATCACCCTCAAAATAATGGATATATGGAAAGAGTAAATATAATTTTAGAATACATGCCTAGGATGTATGTCATACAACATCCCAAGAAATGGGAAGAATTTATGCATCTAGTCGAATTTCCATACAATAATGGCTATCAAGAGTCATTGAAGATGATTCCTTTTAAATAATTGTCTGACAAAAAGTGAAATATCCAAATTAGTTGGGATAATTAGTGGACAAAGTCACACTTGGGCTAGAAATGTTAAATTAAATTTAACAGGAGGTAATTAGCATAAGGCATAAATTAAATATAGCCCAAGATAAGCAAGAGAGTTATGCAGACTAGAATAGAACACATGAGGAATTTCAAGTAGGAGAGCATGCATATATCCAAATGAGGCCAAGGAGAAGTTCCTTGAGCGTGGGATAATGTGCCAAGTTAGCACCAAGATATTGTGTTCCCTTCTGGATCTTGGAGAGAGTGGGACTAGTAGCATATAGACTTTCCTTTCCTCCCATACTAAAGGCACATGATGTGTTTCATATCTCCTTGCTTAAAAAGAAATATACATGATGCTAATCACATTATTGATTGCAATGTGATACAGGTGGAACCCAAGGGAGAATTCTATCCATAACCATAGTTCATACTAAATAGGACGAAGACCACACTATGGAACCAAGTCATCAAGAAAGTCAACATGTAATGGAAGCACTTTAGACTAGATGAAGTAACATGGGAGCTAGAGGAGGCCATGAAAAAGGTATACCCACTTCTGTTTCCTACATAAAATTCAGTTCTATGGATAGTAAAACACCAAGGATGGTGTTCCTTTAAGGGGGAGGGGAATTTTATATCCATTTTTTCTAATCCCTTAAGTTTTGTAATGTATTTAAAGGATGATAATACTATAGAACCAACATGGCTATATGGCCAAACTACATGATGTAAATATTTTTTTATTTAAATTATAAATTATTGAATATGAAGATAAGGTCATACCTATATGGATATCGATGTTTGGAAGTGTAGCTTTCTTAGGAAGCGTATGAGGGAGGTTGGGAAATTTCCCAGTATGCCCTAACTTTAATGATCGAACCCCATGATGTGTTGGTTGAGCTACCAACTACCCTAGCCAGTTATGAGGAATGGGGAAAGAGGTATGAGACTTTGCTAGGAATGGGTGGCATACTTCATGACATCTAGGTTGAATTTTGATCCCAATATGGAAACCCTAGACCTTGTATGTAAAGAAAACACTCATGGAGAAGGTTGTCAGTGTGGAAAATTTATTTTGGAAGTGGAGAAGTTATTTTTTGGAAGCTAGAGAAATGAGTATTGCAATTAATTTTGTAAGATAAAGAGAGACCCAAGAAAAGTGTAACCCAGAACATTAAGAAACCTATGAATCTGTAACCTATGTATGGAAATATGGATTGCAAATTCTAGGTTTGATTAGTGATGTCTGGAAAAGCCATTGGGAGAATCTCTCCATCTGAGTCAAGTTGTATTGTGATTGTGTTGTGTAGATTAAGCATTGGAAGAGAAAGGGGCACTAAGGGACTTTAAGAGTAGAGAAGGGGTCTTTGTGTCCAGATTTCTATGTATTGAGCCCTAAATCAAAGCTTGAGAGGTGACATCCTTGCTTCCAAACCTTTCAAGGAGTTTGGCCCTCAATATCTACCTAGAATTGACCTTCAGTGTAATACCTTGAGTGACGCATCTATCAGACATTAGATATAGCTTGACGGTTGCTGGCTGCAATCAATATATGGTGTACCTATTTGTATAGTTGGGTGGAGATTGATAGTCCCTTCTTCAATTTCTAGTAATTTTAAGAGGAACATATAAGTGCATTTCCTTCCTTGATAATGAATTGTAGATGTTGTTCAATAGTCTATGTTTAAATGTTATGTTGAAATTATTGTGTATGCATGCATTAGAAGGCTTCTAGATGTTGTCTTGTATTATTAGACATGCATGGGAAGAAACTTGAATGGAATACTTAACCTACTTGGATGTCTTTCACATTCCCTCTATGAATATGAAATATTGTATGCAATTGGTGCTTTTCCTCTATGTCAATTGAGATCGTTGCATTTTTTTTCTTGTAAATGGAGAGTTAGCCCAAGGTTATAATGGTTACACTTTGTAATGTTTCATGACATGTTTTCTACCCTTGAATGGAGATATTTATCCTAGCCATGATGGGTTTTCTCTTGAAGAGCTTCATGAATGTGGCCATAATGATATGTCGCACAAACTGTATCGGTGTGACAACCCTATGGATTAGAGGTGGGAAACCAGCTTGGTGCTAGCCTTAGCACAATTATGAGGAGCCTAAAAAAAATTTAAGCCATGCCATAAATCTTCCATAAATTTGGATTTTTAGGAGGCCCCAACCTTAGCCCGTGGTCACATGCATTTAGGGGAGTCAGGACAAAGAGTTAGCCACAAGAAGGGCTTATTTGAATATCGATCCCCCCATATAAATCAATGATTGACATATGGAGAAACTAAAATACATTGAGGCTTAAGTGATGACCTATCACTTGACAAATATAAATTTCCATTTGTCAAGCCTATCAACTAAATCCCTCATAAATCGGTGAAACCAAAGTATCAAGCACTCAAGAATTTTGGAGGGTGATGTGATAGCAATGATGTGGAAATGGCATGTGGGTGACATGTGTCACCAAAATATAGCATCTTGGGTGTGTAAATTGTGCAAACCTGTCTGACAAATGGAACATGTCAGAAATTCCATGTGGTAGTGGGCATGCAGCTAGCACCACATGGTAGCTTGTGATTGGTTAGTAAAGCGATGATGTGGCAAACTAGGTGGGCCATTAGCCTATCATTCCATCAAATATTTTGAGGGGTTTTCCCATTATAACCTTTTTTCCAAGCCTCAATAATCTGCATTGAAACCATGCCATATTGACATATCATTGGATCCATGGATCAGGATTATCGGCTTATCAGGAGGACCATGCTACACCAATTATACCATAGACTCGGAGGACTACTGCAATATTAGATATCGATATATTGGGCCCATGGGATGTAGGAACCTTAGCACGCTAGGGTATCAGAGGTTTTGTGCCATATCATACCTCGAAGGATTTTAACCCTACCACTTATGGAATTTTTTGATATGGTAAGGCCTGATATGACATGGGGACCTGGATATGTGCACCAGTGTGGAGGAGCTATGTGGGAATATGGATGATTATGTGGCCTCAAAATGGGCAAAAAATTTGAAGGGGCATAACTTTGTTCCCATAGCTCAGAATGAGACAAAATTTATATTGTTTGAAACCTCTCGATGAGTAGGAAATAATGCTAGTATCAAAATTGTGATTTGAGGTGATGGAAGAAAGATGATTTTTATATAACCCCATCTTCATAATGTACCTTGAATTTTAGGTCTAATTACACTCCATAACCCTAATATGACATTAGGGAGTTTGGTGTGTTACACATCCTTAGGTCCATAGCTACTAGAATTATTTCCATGGAATATGTCATTGTGACTTAAAAATCCATTTCAACCTCCATAAATTTCCCTAAAGCATTCCCTATTTATTATTGATCTCCTTAAACCATAATCCTATAGGGAGCCTTGACAGCTTTACCTAGATTGAAGTGTAATCCCTTTCTATATACAAGTCAAATGATGGTATCCATATTTTTCTATTTTGAATGCATTAACAAGATTTAGTTTGCATCTTTGTTTAATCAAAAGGAAATGGCTATCCAACCCTTGATAATAAAAAAGATCTTTTGGAGCATAAACCAACAAAACCTGTTGCTCCAAAAGAACTTACTCATTCATACGTTTCTCACTAAACCTTATTCCAAAAGCTCTCCCAAAAAAATTTTGTGATGCCATCTTTTCTACATCATGTGTCTTGATGTCGTAACCTAAAACTAAATTTTCTATAGTTTTTCTCTTTTTTTATTAAAAAATTCTTTTCATACTTCCATAAAATTCGCCCAAATCAACTTTCTTCTGTCCACCTTGCCTCCACACTTTATTTTGTTTGATTTTCCCCTCATTTTTTCAATTCCTCTTATCTGTAGGATCCATATTATGAAATCACTCAGAAATATTTTCTTTCTAACAACTATTTTTTTTCACCAACCTAAAAAGAGTTACATAGCTTGGTTCCTAGTACAATCATCAGAACATCTACAAACTTAGCACCAATAATTAAACTAAAAGGAAAGGAAAACTAAACTTAGCCAAAAGAAATAGTATTATTCAATAAAGCTATCGATTGTATAAGTCTCTTTTTAGGATTACAAAAGGTTATGTTTGGTGCCAAAGAAACACCAAATATATCTTAATGTATTTGTTATACATGAACAAAAGTTCCTTCTTAAGAGAATGGATTTTGACCCAGAAAACTAAACTCTACCAAATCAAGGCTTTGAGAGATTGATGGAGGTTCTTCAACGTCTTGATGAATACAATGACCTTACTTTGTTTGAAGACATCATTGCCAGAGGATCCAATACCCACTAAATCACCTTTTCAACGTTGAGTCTCTATGAAAAGTGTCATCTAAATCTCATATGGACATGGAATACAAAAGTTCCTAACACAATCTAATTATACAATCTAAACAAAATTTTGATGTAGTTCTCATATAGTACTTTCTTCGGTATAAGTCCTTAAGGTTTAGAGATGACTTAGAGATCTCCTTCTTGGAGTAAATCCTATAAAATACCGAGAAGACAAAAATGTCTCAAGTTTTAGTAGATCTTAAATAAAATATATAATTTCCTCATAATGCTCCATTCTCTAAACAAACCCATTTCAAATTTATCTTATTTATAAATTGTAATTAAAATTTGAATAATAATAAATCAAAAAATTTAAAATAACTTTAAACATACTTTCATAATTTTTGATAAATAATACATTATTTTTCTTTTGCTTCCCTGTAATCATGCACAAAACTTCATCACCATTAATTAGTAACCGAGGTAAACCATCGATATATACCATTGTATGGATGAATTAATGAAAACATAAGTGCCTTGCAAAATTAACCCTAAAACATTTTATTTGCAATACAAAACATTAAACTACTTAAACTAACTCATTAACCTATACATTATTTTTTCTAAAAATAAAAAACATATCATTTGTAAAAAATGTATAATAAAAACATATTAAAACCATCCATTATAGTCTGTATTATAAATAAATATTACACAAACAACAAACCCAAAAAATAGCACAAACTTCTGGATTGCCTATTCTTTAATATTATTGTTTATCACATTTGGTATAACTACATTATTTATAAATAAAATATTTTAATTAACATCTAAACTATTAAAAACATGTTCCTTACACCCGTATTTAAATGAGTTATTTAATATAACGACACTATTTATAAATACATAAAATGTCTTAATTAACATCTAAACCATTAAAAACATGATCTTTCTCTTCCATATTTAAATGAGTTAATAATGCTTATTAAATGGTGCCCCAAACATCGTCACGACAATAAAAGCATGGTAACATCGATAAATTTTCCTCACCAAATTCTACAACCTATAAAGTCATAAAAAGGTAACATCTTGAATATTATTTATTTAATTCGTACATAGAGACCCTCCATCAATTTATGCTAGGTTATCCATGAGAACACTTAAAAAAATAAATAAACAAATAAAATCATAAAATGTAATATTTTGGATATTATTTATTTAAATTTTCTTAAAAATGTAGTAACAAAGGTTTAATTTGATTTTAGCCTTAGTCAAATTGAGTAGATCGAATTTCCATTAACAGAGAACTTGGAGGTAGTCAACTCATGACATGGTTCTTGTCACTCAGTTAGCTTAGTAAATTTGAGTTAAGGGCTTGGAGTTTAGTCATACAAGTGTTGATTGCTTAATTTTAGCAATCTAGTTTAGTTGTATTTAGTTAACTAACCTCTAACTATTGATAGAGTCAGTTGAAGGTCATTTGTGCAATGGGACAACAATCTAACTCAGAGATCTGTCAATTAACTGGTCAATCAACCCAAAATAGCTAATGTATGTTCTTATGCAACCAGCTCACAAAATAGAAGAAAAGATAGATAAACGACTTCAAAATCAGCCTCTTCGAGGGGGAAACCTCCTTTACATTACACAAATGAACAATTCTTGGATGATACAAATGACAAGACCTCTTTTCTATATATACAAGTCTAAGGGGTCATAATACAATTAGAGATGAAATAACAATAATAAAGTAAGGGCACAACAATAACAATAGTGGGCTGCTATGGGGCACAATAATAACAATATGGGGACAACATGGGCACAACAATAACAATAAGGGGCTACAATGACAATAACAATAACGGAATACACTAGTGTTACAAGGACCTAACATGGCTCTCTCCTTCAAAAAGGTGTTGTCCTCAATGCTTGACTAGTTATGGATCCTTTTGTATAAAATTCTCATCCTCCCATGTGGAATCTTTAGTGGGTAAGTTCTTCCACTTGATGAGATACTTTGAAATTGATTGATTTCGTAGTTGTCTAGTTCTTGTTTCAGTGACTGCTTCAGGTTCTAATATGATTTTTCCTTCCATGTCAAGTTTGGCAATATTGTTTGAATTGGGAGCTTGTCACCTATAACCTTCTTTAAGCATGAAACATGGAAAACTGGGTGCACTGGGGAAGATGCAGGAAGTTCCAATTTGTATGCCATAATACCAATCTTTTGCAACACCTTGTACATACCATAATACTTTGGCGATAATTTATTATCCTTCTTAGCTTGCTTGAGGGAAATTTGTTTGTATGGTTGTAGTCGTAGAAATACCCAGTCACCTACATCAAAACTTCTTTCACTGTGATGTTGATCTGCCTATTGCTTCATTCTATTTTGCGGCAAAGTCAGATTATCCTTTAAGAGTTGGAGAACCTTTTGTTGATGCTCAATGTGATCTTCCACTACTTGAACCTTAGAATTTTTTTTTAAATGTGATGTGATGGACAGTGGATGATATCCATAAAGTGCCATAAATTGGGTCATTTTTGTTGCAATATGGAATAAAGTGTTGTACCACCATTCAACTGGTGGCAACCATTTGACCCATTGTGTTTGTTTATCAGATACAAAGCAACGAAGATATCCTTCCAAACATTTTTTCACTATATCAGTTTTCCCATCAGATTGAGGATGATAAGATGAGCTATAAGCTAACTGAGTACTGAGACAAGAAAATAATCCTATCCAAAAAATTCCAGTGAGAATAGGATCTATGTTGCTTACAACAATCTTTGGGTTTCCATGTAGCTTTTGAATTGTTTCCATAAATGCAGTAGCAACTATATTGTCTTTAAATGGATCAGATAATGCACAAAAGTGTGCATACTTGGTAAGTCTATCAACTACAACCATGATGACACTCTTTCCTTCGGACTTGGGTAAACTCGTGATAAAATCCATTGAAAATTCCTCCCAACATTGACTTGGAATGGATAAAGGTGACAATGGACCTGGGGTCTTAATTGTCTCAACCTTATTTTGTTGGCAAACCAAACATTTTGCCACAAACTTTTGAATATCAAATTTAAGGGCATCCCAAAAAAATTGCTTCTTAACCCTGTGGTAAGTTTTTAAAAATCCTGAATGCCCTACTAAGGGACATGTGTGCAATTCCAGAGGAATCTTTTGTTTTAGTTGGGAATTCTTACAGTGGTATAAGTGATCTTTGTACCATAACGAATCATTTTTCCAGCTAAATGTATCAGATGTACTAGGATCTTGCTGTGACTTTTGAATGAGTTCCCACACTTCTTTGTCATTTTTTCATTCATTCCTTGCTTCATTTATCCTATCTAGTTGGATAATAGAAATGACACAAAGAAATTATTCCACATCCTCATCCTTTCTTGAGAGTGCATCTGCACCAAAATTTGTCTTCCCTTTTTTGTAGATGATTTCAAAGTCATAACCCAACATCTTTGTGACCCATTTTTGTTGCTCTTCTGAAGGTAATAGTTGTTCTAAAAAGTATTTAAGACTCTCATGATGTTGGATTGTGTTATATTCTTTCCATGACTAGCCACCCTATGTTAGGTGGGCGGCCCTACCTATGGTTTTGTGCATGGTTTTCGCACATTGTTTTGGCCGTGATGGTTTTTGGTCCATGGTATTGGATGCTTTGGCATGTATATATATGTATTGTAACATTGAAAGGAACATAATGAAAAATCAAGCTGGTAGTCCTAGTTTTGGGATCCAGGGGAAAATCTCTGTGTATATTTGTTTTATGTTTTATGCTCTCGCTATTGTTTATTTTCTATGTTTTAGAATTCGTATGCAGGTAATTTTTGTACGGGGTTAAAACCTACATTTGGTATCAGAGTTGTTTTGGCTTCAAGAGGACGCCTTTTTTGTTGAGGGGTTTAGCTCGGGCTTGTGGTAGACCCTGTTCAGTGGGAGATCTACGGGATCGATTCTAGTGGTGAAAGAAGATGGTGAGCAGTGGAAAGATGGAGATCAAGAAATTTAATGGTCAGAGTTTTGAGTTGTGGAAACTCAATATGGAGGATCTGTTGGTGGATAAAGATCAGTGGATTGTGGTAGATCCGGGTACTAAACCAACGAGAGTGTCCGATGAAGAATTGAAGAAGTTAAATCAGAAGGCAAAGGGCATAATACAATTGTGTGTCTTAGATTCAGTATTGTTGAATGTATCAGGAGAAGCTACAGCTAAGGCTTTGTAGAACTCGAGGATGAAAGATGGGGACTCGGTGATATAGCATCTGAACGCATTTAATAGTGTGGTAAGTCAGTTATTATCTATTGATATTAAAATTTCAAATGAAGATAAGTGTATCAGTTTGATGTGTTCTCTACCAGATTCGTGGGATAGTCTAGTTATTGCAATAGGTATCAATACAACTGCCTTGTAGTTTGATGTAATAGTCTCATTGTTTTGGGTGGAATCCCCCCCAAGGCATGTTTTGGGGCTTAAAGCCCAATTTTTGACTAAGTCCATTGTAAATACTCTGTGAATTATGGGCACGGAGCGCGAAGTAATAATGGAGTCATAGGGTTGTCCACCCTTGTTTTTGTAATGTAATGTCGGTTCGAAAGATCTACCCATGGTCCGCGGACCATGTGATTGTATAAATAGAGCGAGGCTCTAAGTGTAGGGAGGAGGATGGAAGGATCAATGAGTTGAAGAAGTCGATGAAGCATTGAATCAAAGTGTAAGTCAAGTCTTTGGATCGTAGAGTAGGAGAAGGCTTTGCAGCTAAGTGCGCAAAGGCCTAGTAGTCCACAGTTGAGTGCACAGACCCTTGTAGCTGAGTGCGTAGGGTCGGTCGAGTATGTAACCATGGGAAGAATTAATAAAAGAGAAGTTTTACCATATTCGTGTGTATATTTTCCTGTTTTATGTATTATTGGTTATGAATTGCAAGTCTATGGTTTATTTACTGCGCAAACTCATATGTATGTGTTGAATAAGTAAATATAATATAAGGCATCTGTTTATGCGAAGATAACTAAATGTGATAAGAGGTTAAGTAAGATCTCGGGGGTGACTTAGGGAAATAAGTGCAGATCATTGCTACAGCAACGCAGAAGTCCCACAGCCCTTGGTTAGGGATACGCAAAGGTGAATATATCAGGGCACGAAGGCCAGGGAAGTGTGCGAAGTGACCTGTACAAGAGACTCATAGTTGGACCAAATCAACCCCTCAGACATCTCAAGGATGCAGAAACCTCGTTCTAGCACTCCCCCATACTACTTCGAGTGAGACCACAGTCCACACTCCACGGACTGTTACCGAAAAGGCTAGTAGTATAGCGATTTGTTTGGCTAATTAACTCCAAACCTGGGTTAGACCCCAACAAGCCAACAAAAGGTTTCGTTGTTAGGACCGGGATCTGCATAGAGATTTCTGATGTTGTATCGCTAGAATCCAACTAAGAAAGAAATTGAAGATTGGTTGGATAGGCAGATTCACGAGTTCGCGGTGCAGGAGAACAAGAATCCATGACTATCAAAAGAAGAGTGGTTAGACTGCTACCTATACACAGAGATCCATGAAATTTTCTTCGCATATTTCCCTACTGAGCTATATGAGTGGATCGTGAAGCTAGCAAATAGCCAAGGAGGTGCAAGCTCGACAGAACTATTGTGTGGACTCCAGAATTGGTGCACAGATTGGAAACATCAGAGGATAAGATCGCACACGTTTTTGATCATTGGCTCGATTGAATTATAGGAGGATTCATTACTGAGTTCGTGGTAGATACTTCAGTTAGCTATAGTGAGCCAGAACGACGCTTCCTCAAAGGACCGCAAGGTAAGTACGTTAAGTATTTGAACACTTGGATCAAAATGCTACTATGTGAAAGGTGTGTTATGAGAATACATTGATGTTTGGGGCTACGTGAAGTGGGAGAATTTATGGAAACGAAGGTAGTGCAGAACTAGAAACTAGCCCCTTGATTTCACCTCCGCGAGGGGACGAGGAGGAGCTCGCGAAGGTCTCACTAAGAAGTGTGGTCAATTTGATAAGGTAGAGGATTCTGCGCATACCACTCCCACCCACACCATTTCCAGTTTCACCATCTTCACCCCCATCTTCGCCCATACCACCTCCACCACCACCACGAGTTAATATGGAAAGCGTGATAGAGTTGTCGATGTTCAAGGGAATAGGAAAAGAAGATCCGGACTAGTTTTGGTTCATGATAAAAGTTGTATGAGAAGCACAGGGAGTCACAGATAACAATATAAAGAAAACAATGTTGGTCAATGCTTTGCAGGATCGCACGCTCACTCGGTACATTAAGCATTCTAATGACAATCCGAATGTAGGAATCACAGACATCCAAACTACATTGAACAAAGAATTTAGAAGACCGAAGTCATAGGTGCAGTCGATCATTAGGTTCAAGGAGATCATGATGCTACCAGGCAAGACTCCTTGGGAGTTGGATCAGAGACTGAAGTGCATAATTCGCGAAGCTAATATGACTTTGATGGATGGACAACACCGCAAATGGTTTGTAGCATCACTAACGCCGCATTTAAGGAACACATTGTCACAATAGAGGCTAACAACTCAAGCCAAGGCCTTGGAGATTGCAATGAGGCTACATGAAACCCCGAAACAGGATCCTAACCTGGGAGTTCAACAGATCCATGTGCAGTTGAAAAACTTGTGCCTTAATATGCAGAGTCTAAAATAAGACAGGACAACTTGCCCAAAAGTGTGCGACACGGTATGGTGCGTAAAGTGCAACGGTCAGGTACATGACAAGGACCACTGCCCAATGTTCAAAAATTACCTCACGAGAGGAGGAACAATGTCGTTGTGACCAGAGGCACAAGTAGGACCTAGCACTACTCCTGCATTGTGGTGCATGATTTGTCAAATAGGAGGAAATAATGCTACAAACAACTGCCATCTGTTGCAGAAGTACATGCAGAATTCACAACAGTTGTTTTGTAATTTCTCTAGATCGGTGGGACATGATGAGAGCACCTATAGAATCTATGAGTTGATGATGGATAGGACTCCCACCTATAGAGTTCAGGTCGAAACGCGGCGCCTTGACCAGAACGCAGGGATGGCGTGAACCAGATTTCAAGGGCGCGGGCGAGGTTGATTTGGAGAAGGACCTGGAAGAGGTCATGGATAGTTGATATTTTACAATTGTGGAGGACCAGGACATTGTGCCTGTGATTGTATGAATATGACACATCCATCATGCTTGTATTGTACATTGTTTGATCATGATATGGAGGATTGTCCCACACTGATAGCAAGGCTACGCAACAAGGGAGCGCTCCAACCTCCCCTAACTCAAAACCTGCAAATGATGAGGTATGAGCTGCGCAAGGAAGACTCAAATGTAAACATTATCCCCCGAAGTGGAATTACAACAGGGAATGAGAAAGGTAAGGAACCTAAAGATAGTACTTGGGTTTGCGAGGCTCTGACGAAGGAACCAGAGTTTGATTTGGAGCGCGCTAAGGAAACCGTCATCGAAGCTAGGAAGAGCTTTGCTGATGCCTCCACTTCATGAAGCAAAGACAAACCAGAGCCAGAGATGGACCCCTTGATGCTCACGACATTCCTGGAAACATGCATGAAACTTTTGTGCTATATCAAGGCTGTAAAGGGACTACAGGAACTCATAAATAGATGTGTTGGTACCACACCAGGAGAATCGTGTGTATTCTGAAAGATTGGAAAACCTGCGACGAGGAAGGGAAGAGAAATAAGGTTGACTGTGCAAATTTGGGAATATGAGATGGACCAAGTGATTATGGACCTAGGATCAGATGCAAACGTTTTACAGAAGTAGACATGGGAGTGCATTGGAAGACCTACGATGCAATGGTCTCCTATCCAACTGTGAATGGCAAACCAACAAAAGATCCTACCTATGCAAATATTGCAGGGAATCATAGAGGATATTGAAGGAGCGAGCACACTGGAAGGTTTTGAAGTGATAGACATTTTTGATGATAGCAATCCCTACCCTGCGCTATTAGGGATAGGTTGGGCCATTGACATGAATGGGGTGATAAATCTGAAGAAGTGCAAGATGATTTTTGAGAAAAAGTCTCTGCACATAGTCGTACCTTTGGACCCTACAAAAGGATCGCGCTACACGAAGCCAGTGCGCGACTATGAAAGAGACGATGACTTGGACTGCATCTACAAGATAACCACGTGAGAGAAAGACCAGGTAAATCCCACCATAGATGGACGAATCTCATGGGAGTGTGAAAGCTCATGTACATCAAATTCAAATGAAGATATAGAGCGATGGCAGAACCAACTACATGAGGTAACCACGTTGAACTATAACATGATGACGAGATTGTTGCACTGTGTATCGACAGAGGTAGGGATCTTCCTACGTATGATGGGTTAAGTGAGGTAGATTCTTTCCTGAACCGATTTGAAAGAGAAGTGCCAGAACAACAACGTTTTGAGGCTTTGCAATGGGTACTGCGTGCTACACCTGCGAGGTGGTGGGGTACACACCAAGGAAGCTTTCAGGACTAGCACGAATGTAGGAGAATGATGTGCATATGGTTTGGGAAGCCTCATATGAGATTAACAGACAAGATTTCCAGTCAGAATGATCCGCGCATGCACTTGTCCAAATGGATACAAGCATATGCTACAAAACTTGTGTGAATGCACACAGACTTCGCGTTAGGAGACACAGTCAGTAAGAAGGTGAGGGCGAGGCAACTGCACAAACAAACCCTCAGGTTGGAATAACAGAGTATAGAAAGAATGAGTGGGCAAAAGGTTATCCATGCAAAATCCTTTAATGAAGTATGCGAAGCGCTGAACAAGGTATATGATGCGCAACAGACTGATTGGAACCTATGCGTACCAACATTTCTGTGGGCTTATAGGACAACATGCAAGAAACTAATGGAGCATATGCCTGCGAGGCTGGAGTATGGAGGGAACACTGTAATACCCATAGAGTATAAAATTCCTAGTCTGCACATAGTAGCACCAGTAGATATTGTTGAAAATAGCAACAAGAAATGATAAAAATAGAATCCAAAATATTCCAATTTTAATTTTTCCTTGAATTAAAATTCGAATTTAGTCTCACCCGCTGCTTGGAAATAATTAATTAATTGATTATGGATTAATTAGTTGGATAAATTCAAGTTAGAAATCTTTCTACAGTCATGCAACAGTTATCCCTTAAATTAAGGAGATTATCCCTTAATTAAGAAGATAAGATTGAGTTATATTTGAATTGTAATTAGTTAGCTCAGTTTACTGAGTTAATTCCAGTTAAATTAGTTCCAAACTGTTTGAGGAACTAATTGTGAGTTATCAGTTAGTTGATGCATGCATGCACTCAACCAGTGTACTCCAGATAACTGAAGATTCCCCATCAGAAACTCATGCATGTCTATTCAAAGAAAGACCCAGTTGAGATTAATGTCAAGGACAGTGTACTATCAATTGCATGTTTTCTCCTATAAAGGAAACTCATGCATGAAGTCAAGAGAAGGTTCCTTGAGGATTGTGCAGTTCTGACAGTGTGTTAGAGCAGTGTGTGAAAGCAGTGTTCCATTGGGTGAAGGAGATTATCCCAGAGGAACTGCGCAAGGAAATAGGAGCTTGGAGGGAAGAGGAGAAGGCTTGTGAGAATCTTTGATTTCCTGTGAGCATCCAGGAGGATTGTACTGAGCGCTGGCTAGCTATGAGAGCTAAGGCTTTGTACAATTCTGATGTATTTCCACCTTGTATGATAGTACAGATAGTGTGGTTTTTAGCTGAGGCTTTCCCCTGAGTATTTTCTGTGTTTCATGTGTATTGATTCTTCTTCTTCTGGTTATATGTGTTCAGCTCTGATTCCACTGTCTCTTTAAGCTTCCACAAGTTTGATAATAGAAGTATATTATAGTATTTTGCTTTGGTATATTGCACTATCAAGTTAATCTACAGTCAGATTTTCTACATAGATCTCAGAGGTAGATTTGTAGAGAATTTGTAGAAAATTCTACATGGTATCAGAGCTATTTTATCGGAGATGTGAACAGTATATTGAGAATATCATTTGAAGTTTGAATTTCAGGGTTGCAAGTGCAAACCAAATTCATATCATACAGCTAAAAAAAAAAGGAGATGGGACTTTAGGCGACTAATTTCCCATCAAAGAAGTCCAAGAAGGGATCCTCGGAAGGATCGGAAGATGAGGCATTAGCCTCTTAGTTAGAAATCAACTTTACTCTCATCACATGCATGGTGTCATCGATGATGGGTTGTGGTTGGTATCTTGACAATGGAGCCTCATTCCACATGACCGACGATAAAAATTTATTTAGTACCTTGGAGGAGAAAGACCTCAATATGCGCATAGAGATGGGTGATGACGAAAGGTTTAGTGTTTTAGGAGTGGGCATGTGTTCTTTTCAGAGGGAGCATGGAGCTTCTATCACCTTGACAGATGTGAATTATGTGCCTGGAATGAAGAAGAACTTGGTATTGGTCACGATGTTGGAGGACAAAGGCTACGATGTTGTCTTCAGTAAAGGAAACGCGTTCCTTAGACACATCACCACAAGACATGTGAAACAGATAGGTTCACGAGTCAAGAACCTATATGCTTTGAGGTTCAAGATGAATGCAAAGCCTTAAGGAGCAAGGAAAATGTTAGAGACTTGGTGGTTGAGAGGGAGAGTAAATTACCTCTCAACATGTAGTCCCAGAAGAAGTCTTAGACAATTGTGGAGGAGCCACAATTAGAGTCAGCAGAGGGATCACATGCAGCCATACCTCCAGGTGTGGGGTGAGTAAATGTGAAGTTATAGTCCCAAGAGGGATGACATTGGGCAGGGTCCATTGAGAGGTTTTATCTCATGGATTGTACCTTGCTACGGGAGCCCAAAGTACATAGTAGCGGGAGGAATCAATGGGATTGATGCAGTCAGAGATCAAAGTGATAGAGGCTAGAGTAGTTAAACTCTAAAGAGCATAGAGAAGGATTGAAAACAGTGAAGAAAGGCTGAGTCAACAAAAGTGCAGAGTTTTTCAGTTGACAGAGGCAATAGAAGTCAGAGACTTTGATGACAGATACATCATACTGATTTAGGTTGGATGTTTTTTTTTTTGTTTCTGGAGTTGTTGGAACAACAACACTAGAGAGAAGTGTTGCATGCAGAAGATTTCAAAGGTTCAAGATCGAGATCAAGTTGAATTCCTTTCTTGTTGAGAGGGAGTGCTAAAAATAGCAACAAGAAATGATAAAAATAGAATCCAGGATATTCCAATTTTAATTTGTCCTTGAATTACAATTGTGAATTAAAATTTGAATTTAGTCTCACCAGCTGCTTGGAAATAATTAATTAATTCATTATGGATTAATTAGTTGGAGAAATTCATGTTAGAAGTCTTTCTGCAATCATGCAACAGTTATCCCTTATATTAAGGAGATTATCCCTTAATTAAGGAGATAAGATTGAGTTATATTTGAGTTTTAATTAGTTGGCTTAGTTTACTGAGTTAAGTCTAGTTAAATTAGTCCCAAAATGTTTGAGGAACTAATTGTGAGTTATCGATCAGTTGATGCATGCATGCACTCCACCGGTGTACTCTAGATAACTGAAGATTCCCTCATCAGAAACTCATGCATGTCTATTTAGAGAAAGACCCAGTTGATATTAATGTCAAGGAAAATGTACTATCAGTTGCATGTTTTCTAATATAAAGGAAACTCATGCATGCAATCAAGGGAAGGTTCCTTGAGGATTGCGCAATTCTGAGAGTGTGTTAGAGTAGTGTGTGAGAGCAGTGTTCCACTGGATGAATGAGATCACCCTAGAGGAACGACGCAAGGAAATAGGAGCTTGGAGAACAGAGGAGAAGGCTTGTGAAAAGCTTTGATTTCCTGTGGGCATCCAAGAGGATTGTACTGAGATATGGCTAGCTATGAGAGCTAAGGATTTGCATAATTCTAATGTATTTCCACCTTGTATGATAATACAGATAGTGGGGATTTTAGCAGAGGCTATCCCCTGAGTATTTTTTGTGTTTCATGTGTATTGATTCTTCTTCTTTTGGTTATATGTGCTCAGCTCTTATTCAGCTCAATATTTAAGTTTCCACAGGTTTAATAATAGAATTAGATTATAGTATTTTTCTTTGGTATATTTCATTATCAAGTTAATCTACAGTCATATTTTCTACATAGATCTCAGAGGTAGATTTGTAGAGAATTTCTATAGATATGACGGCTCATGGAGCCTTGGAAGAAGGGATCGTGCATCTGAATGAAGCAGAACGCTTGGGACCTGAGAAAGAAATCCAACAGGGTGATATTAGGCTCCAAGAACTTATGAAAGAAAGGGTGTGATTAAGGGAGAAAAGTGTTTTTCTGGAAGTGGAAGTCAAGAAGCTTGAGGATGAAATCAAGAAGGATTTTGTTGATAAGAAAACCAGGGTGATAAAACAGGGTGTGAACGATTACGGTGAAGAATTTGGGGACTACTACCGCAAGTTGATCAACCTGATACCTTGGATTAGACAACAAATTACTAAAGGTATCACCCATGGTTGCGTGATGCCGATGGTAAAGTGCGAGACGTAGCTAGTAACAATCGAAGGTGGATGTTTTCCAGGAAAAATGATGGATGACCGGTTGAAACCCTATATTGGTGGCATGGCCAACTGACTAATCATGGGAAGTATAGTCTTAGCACTCCTGGCAATTGAAAGGGGGCGCATGACTATAAACTACTTTTCTCGGGAGCTGCATGATGTTGGAGTTGCGCATAGGAGAAAAGTGTCACAAGGTCCACGACCGCACAAGGGGGTTTGCGCTGCTGCGTGGGTTGGCTAGAAAGTGACAGTTGTAGTAATTATTCACGATGTGATGCTTGACTTGAGACCAAATGGAGTGGTCGGCAGGAAATTAAGACACACTTTATGTGTAATATTTGGAAAAATCTGCCACCAAGGGAGCATTAATGAACCAGATTTGGGGGGAGCGGTCGAATTCAAATTCAAAAGATGCTATAAATTACAAAGGGTTGCCCAGCAAACAACACTTGGTCATTTGCGAATTGAGCTATCATATGTCCCACATATTCTAAGCCGAGAACTAGTTGCCTTCTGCAAAGCGTTGATTGAGCCCTTGATTAACCAACTGAGAAATTTCTGGATGGGCAAGATGGTAGCATCCGAGGAAGCTAGAGAAATTACAGATATGACCACCAAAGAGGCTGCGTAGGCTCTGACCATGGAAGATGCCCCTGAAGGCACCCAGATTGTGGCAGAAAACCCTAAATCATCGCACACACCAAGGCTGAAAAAAGACAAACAACCGATTATTTTGGTGTGTGTGTCCCCTCACAACCCGCTATGCACCATATTAATGATGGAGGAAAAAGGGAAAGCAGTTAACTTGGAAACTGACGAGGAGGAGGAAGACTTGGAGGACCTCATAATTGAAGAAGACGAGGACGAGGGCAAGGAGGAAGAAACTAAGATTGTGCACCCTCCAACAAAAGTGCTTGCATATATCCCCCCACAGAAGGGGAAGGAAAAAGTGCCCAAGGACCTCGACGAGAACAAGAGCTCTCTCCAGATTCCACTCCTCCCAGATGACATCATCTTTGAAGGCACGCACCTAGGACGGGTGCCAAACTTAAAGTTTGAAGATTGGGATCTCGTTGACCACGAGAAATTCCCTCAACTAGAGACTGCGCAGCTCATGAAGCCGAAGTAGAACACCGCGGTAGGAGATAGAATTGAAGCCACATAAGTGGTTACGCGAAGTTGAAAAAGCAGGTTTGCTAAACCTGCTCTAGGTGTTGCATTACCATTGCGCCCCAATGACGATCTTCATCTTCAAGAAGCTGCTCTTCCTGGTGCATGGTGGGTGTTTATGGCTAGAGGAGCCCATCCCCATTATAGATCGCTTAATCCATCGCATTACCTAGCTCCCGTGCAAAGGGGAGGACCCCGCAGACATCTCCAAGGAGAAGAGCAACGATTTGGCCATTGCGGGGGCCATGAAAAAGAAATACAAGTTGGAGAAGAAGAAAAGGGGCTACGCCATATCCAGGACCAACAAAAAAGTAGTTAAAGTTGTGACCCAGATACTGGAAGGTAAGTTCATGTGGAAGTGTCTCACGGACGAGGTGCCTGTGCATGTAGTTGCACTTGCGGAGAATTGCGTGGAGGGGGTCCAGTTTAACTGGTCTGAATTCTTGTGCAAAGAGTTCTTGGAGAATTTCCGCGAGGCACGGGAACAAGGAAAAATGTTCCAATATGCATGGCTTCTACTGTCCATAGTGCTGGTGGTAGGGGAATTTCCAGAGGACAGCCAGTTCCCCACAATTGCAAGCGATCTATCGGAGGCTGCAAAGTACGCTTCGCTATGGGCCACTAAGGACATGAATTGGATCCATGACAGTAAGATATTTTGGGTGTTCATGGAGATGAACATCAAAATGAGGATTAACCACAAGCCGCGATTCTCACCTACTATTTACTACAGCCTACAAAGTTTTTCATAATTTAAAATGGACTTCCACCACATATACCTTAGGGAGCGCAAGGACCCTGTCAAGAAGTGGAGCGAACTACCCTTCATAGTCATCGATGATGTGATTTTTGATGTACTAGAGACATGGACGCTATAATGGCATGCCCCAAACTTCACCGTGGTGGAAAATTTTGTTGCACAGAAGAACAAGGAGGAGGCCAAACTGCGCATGGCATAGTTGGCAGAACATAAAAAGGACACAACAACAGTAGCACAAAAGGAAATAGAGAAGGCGCATGAGGGCCAAAAGTTGCCTTCGCCGGAGCAAGAGAAAGAGATGGAAACAAAGGAAGAACAGGGCAACATGGACCCATAAACAGTGTCAAGACAGCTGAAGCGCCAGTGCCTGAGCAAGCAGATGGGGCCATGCAAGAAGGTCAAAGCATCTAAATTGTCTATCGACCCGATCACCCTTATGGAGGGGGATCTGCATGACATAGGTGAGATGATGTGTGATATCACCACCGAGGCCCTCCAGAACTTCGTGAAGGAGCATCAGATTGTGTTGGGGGTCCTCCGAGCACGGATTCAGGAGTTGGAGGTGTGCACTCCTCAGGCTGGTACTCTTTCGACTAGCCTCACAGTAGGGACAACTGCAGCTAAGCAAATGCTAAGTGCTCGGACAACCAACACAACAGCGCTACCAAAAGGGCCATTGGTTACAACAAATGAGGCCGACAGGCCTACAGTTAGTGTACTAAAAGGGATAGGGATCAACATGGCTATCCTCCCACGGGAGACACTCTATGTTCTGCAAGATGGGATTACTACAAAAATGCGGGCTTGGGAGAGTCGCGCGTTGAATGTGCTGAGCGTGCAGAAGATCAACATGGAACAGTTGAGCTTGCAGCATGATGAGGTTGTATCGTAGAACAAGTAGATGGTACAGGTACTGGAAGAAGCCTGCCAGATGGTCCCTGAGCTCACCATCCTAGTAGATGCACCAGCAGAGGCGCGCATCCATAGATTAGCAGTAGGGGTGCGTGAGGCATGAGAAGAAGGCGCAGAGCTATGGTTGAAGGCGCAGCTGTCCACCCCTCCAGAAGTCAGAGAACAGTGCACCCGTGCTATTACATCGGGGATGAAGAGATCAACAGTGTAGTAAGGGACTACAGCAGAATGTTGAAAGAGTCATTCGAGGTCCTCACCAATCTGCAGGAGGGCACTAACATCCAGTGCTTAGAGATAGAGGTGCGTGAGCTCCAGCAACAGTATGACAGTGTCAAAGGGACTGCATAGATGGTGACCCTCACTTAGAGGCTTGCATGAATATAATAAAAATTCAAGTTGGTAGTCTCGGTTTTGGGATCTAGGGGAAAATCTCTGTGTATATTTGTTTTATGTGTTATGCTCTCGCTATTGTTTATTTTCAATGTTTAGAATTCATATGCAAGTAATTTCTATATGGGGTTAAAACATACACATGATCCGCTTTTACCTTGAAGTGTCTTCCCATTAGGTAAGGTCACCATTTCTTAAGTGCATGTGGTATTGCCAACATTTCCTTCTCATAAATAGCTTTGTGTAAATACTTTCCTTTGATTGGATGACTTTCAAAAGCAATGGGTCTTTCTTCTTGCATTGAAACAACACCATTTCCATTTCCTGAGGCATCACATTCCACAATAAAGGTTTTTGTGAAGTCTTGCATAGCTAAGACGGTGCTTGGCACATTGCCTCTTTAAGATCTTCAAAGGCTTTTGTTTCTTCTGGTGTCCAAGAAAATTCATCTTTCTTTAGTAATGTTGTTAGAAGTGCTGCTATTCTCCCATAATTCTTAACAAACTTGCGATAATGCCCTATCAACCCAATAAATCCTTGTAGATGCTTTATGGATGTGGGAATTGTCCATTCCTTAATGGATTTAATTTTTCTAGGGTCTACCTTAACACCTTCATGAGATACAATATCACCCAAATATTCCACCTCTTGTACTCCAAAGAAACATTTGGAGGTTTTTGAATATAATTTATCCTCCTCCGATAGTTTGAGCACTCTATCAACATGTTGAACATGATCCTTCCAAGACTTGTTGTAGATTAGTATATCATCAAAAAATACTAACACAAATTTTCTAAGGGTTTGAAAATGGAATTCATCAAACCTTGAAATGTGGAAGGTGCATTGGTAAGGCAAAAAGGCATGACCAAATATTCATAATGACCCTCATGAGTTCTAAATGTTGTTTTTTAAATGTCTTCAGTCTTCATTTTGATTTCATGATATCATGAACAAAGGTCCAACTTGATGATGTAAATTTCTCCATGCAATTCATCCAATAATTCATCAATGACAAGAATGGGAAACTTATCTTTAATAGTGAGCTTTTTGAGCTCCCTATAATCTGGACACATGCGCCATGATCCATCCTTCTTCTGCACCAATACTACTGGAGCAGAGAAGGAACTTTGACTAGGTTGAATTATACCATCCTCTAGCATTTCTACAACCATAAATTCAATTTCAATCTTTTGGGCATAGGGATATCTGTAAGGCCCGATGTTTGGAGAAACACTTCCTCAAATCAAATGAATAGCAAGATCATGATCACAAACAGGTGGGAGGCCTTTGTGTTGAAAATTGTAACAAACAATTCTAAAAATAGAAGTGCTAAAAATAGCACTGCTACAAATAGTAGTTCGGGTACCAGTGTTGGATATAGCAACAAGGAATGAAAAAATGGAAATGCTAAAAATAGCATTTTTATAAATAGTATTTTGAAATAAGTTCCAATTTTAGTTAGCCCCTGAACTAAAATTGAAAGGTAAAATTCGATTTTGATCTTAGTAGCTATTTGTAAAATAATTAATTAATTCACCATGAGTTAATTAGTTGTAGAAGATCAAACATGAAGTCTATGTGGGGACATGCAACAGTTTCTCCATTAATTGAGGAATTTATCCATCAGTTAAAAATATAAGGATGAGTTGTAATATTGAGTTGTAATTAGTTGGCTCAGTTAACTGAGTAAAGTCTAGTTAGATTAATCCAAATAGTTTGTTGAATTAATTGTGAGTTCAGTTAGTTAATGCTTGCATGCATGTAACTGCTGCACTTCAGATAACTGAATATTCTCTAATAAATAACTCATGCATGTCAGTTCTGTCAGAGACCCAATTGAGATCAAAGGAGGGACAGTGTACTATTAGTTGGATGAATTTTTCCTATAAATGAAACTCATCCATGTAGAAGGATTTATCTCCTTCAGGATTTCGTAGTTAGATCAGAGGTTAGTGAGTGTGTAATGAGGCTAATTCACACAAGTGGCAGCACTGGACCCCAAGAAAAAATGCGCAAGGAAATAGGAGGCTTGGAGAGCAGAGGAGAAGGTTTGTGAGAGGCCTTTGATTGTCTATGAGTAGCAGAGCGGTTATACTAAGCGCTGGTTGGCTTCCAAGTTAAGGCTTTGTGTAATTTTGTGACTATTTTCCACTTGTATGATAATGTAGATATTGGGGTTTTAGGTTGAAGCTTTCCCCAGGTTATTTCTTTTGTGTTATGTGTGATTGATTTCTCATTCTCAGTTATATGTGTTCTCCTGATATTGCTCAATTCGATTAAGCTTTTGCAAAGTGTTGTAGAAGTATATCTTGTATTGTGTTTTAGTATATTGCATAATCTGTTGATCTACAGTGGGATTTCTACATGGTATTGGAGCAAAGGTGATCAAGGTGAAGAACAGTATACAGGAAGGAGAATTTCGAAGTTTGTGCTTCATGAATATAGAAATCGAGTTCTTATCACATCTCAATTTCACCAATGGCGTTCAGTGGTTTAAGACACGAGTATGCCCTTGATGGCAGCTTGAATTATATAGCCTAGAAGGATTGCATGGAAGCAGTATTAGAGGATAACGGTCTAAAGGACTTCATTGATCAAGAAGTCCCCAAGTTGATTAATGCTACTCAACTGGCAGAATGGAAGAAATGTGTGGCTAGAGCAAGGAGAATCCTCCTGAAGGGAGTTTGAGACCACATTGTCTAGAGCCTCCATGGGAAGGATACACTGTTTTCAATGTGGAAAACATTGAAAGATCTATATCAGAATAATAGTAATCAGAGGAAGTTGGTGCTGAAAGACAAGCTTTGTAAGATCAAGAGTAAAAAGGGCGACACAATCTCTACATATCTGAACAAGCTCACCACTTGCAAGGATGAGCTTGGAAGTGTAGGGATCATGATCGCTGATGATGACATGGTGAGTATTGCACTCCTCAGTCTTCCTAAGAGTTGGCATAGCTACCAAGACTCGGTTAATGGAAGAGAAAAACTGCCAAATTGGGAACAACTTTGGTCAGATCTGATGCAGGAGGAGATATAGAGAAGCACCAGAGATGGATCTTCTTCATCCAAGGAAGATTAAGAAAATTGTGCCTTAGTGAGTAAGTCAAAGAAAGGGAAGGAGAAGGGTTCTCATACCAAATCGAGTTCTTCCCATGGTGGGAGGAAGTTTGACAAATAGAAAGTGTGATGCTTTCCTTGTCATGAGGTGGGCCATTTTGCTACAAATTGTCCACTGAGGAAATCCAAGAAGGGATCCATGGAAGAATCAGAAGGTGAGGCACTGGCCTCACAGCTTGAGTTGGATTTCACACTTTTTGCATGCATGGTTTCATCCATGGTGGGAATTAGTTGGTTTCTTGACAATGGAGCTTCTTTCCACATGATTGGCAACAAGATTTTGTTCAGTACCTTGGAGGAGAAAGATCTCCAGATACTCATAGAGATGGGTAATGATGAAAAGTATATTATCTCAGGTGTAGGCATGGTTGTTTTTTAGAGGGAGCATGGAGCTCGTATTACCTTGACCAATGTGAAGTATGTACCAGGACTGAAGAAAAATTTTGTGTCAATCGCAATGTTGGAAGACAAAGGTTATGATGTAGTCTTCAGTAAGGGAAAGGTTTTCCTTGGACACATCACCACGAGACAGGTGAAGTAGATCGGTTGATGAGTCAAGAACCTGTATGCTCTTAAGGTTCAAGATGCATGCAAAGCCTTGAGGAGCAAGGCAACTAATGGATACTTGGTGGTTGAGAGGGAGAGTACATTACCTCTCAACATGCAACCACAGGAGAAGTCTCAGACGATTATGGAGGAGCCATGATTCGTAAAGCAGCGTTAGGAGGTTGTCGAGAAGCCACAACTAGCAAAGCCGAGAGGAGATCGAGTGGAGGCATCCACTCATGAAGACACCTCTAGCAGGGGGAAATTTAGAGCCAAGTGGGTAGAGGGATCACATGCATCCATACCTCTAGGTCAGAGGTAGGGTGATGTGGAGTGACAGTCCCAAGAAGGCTAGAATAGGGGCAGGATCATTGAGGTACCTAACCTCTTTGATTAGGCCTTGCTACAGGAGCCCTAATGAGGAGTAGCAGGACTGGCTGAGTGGGTAGACACATATGCGGATGGAGTGGCAGAGAGAGCTACAGTGCAAGAATCCCAAGACAGTGTAGAGCTAGTAGACTACAACAATGCGAGAGGCATCGGAGTGTTGCACCAGTGCAAGATGGCATAGAGAGGTGTGCAATGGTGAGAGATGCATGGAGTGTTGCAACAACTCAGAGGTCAGAGAGGGAGCACTTGTCAGTGGTAGATGGAGCTTCAGCATCAGAGTATGTTTCTAGCCCAACAGAGAGGTCAGTTGGGAGTTTTTGGTTTTTAGAGTTGCTGGAGCAACCACACTTGGGAGAAGTGTTCCATGCAAAACATTCCAAAGGTTTAGGATCAGGTTCGAGTTGAATGCCTTTCTTGTTGAGAGGAAGTGTTGAAAATGGCAACAAGAAATGCTAAAAATAGAAGTGCTAAAAATAGCACTACTATAAATAGCAGTTCGAGTACCAATGTTGGATATAGCAACAAGGAATGAAAAAATGGAAATGCTAAAATTATCATTCCTATAAATATTATTTCAGGATAGGTTCCAATTTTAGTTAGTCCCTGAACTAAAATTGAGAAGTAAAATTTGAATTTGATCTTAGCAGCTATTTGTAAAATAATTAATTAATTCACCATGAGTTAATTAGTTGTAGAAAATCAAACATGAACTCTATGTGGGGACATGCAACAGTTTCTCTATTAATTGAGGAATTTATCCATCAATTAAAGATATAAGGATGAGTTGTAATATTAAGTTGTAATTAGTTGGCTCAGTTAACTGAGTCAAGTCCAGTTAGATTAATTCAAACAGTTTGTTGAATTAATTGTGAGTTCAGTTAGTTAATTCTTGCGTTCATGTAATTGCTGCACTTCAAATAACTTAATATTCTCTCATAAATAAATCATGCATGTTAGTTCTGTCAGAGACCCAATTGAGATCAGAGGAGGGATAATGTACTATCAGTTGGATGAATTTTTCCTATAAATGAAACTCATCCATGCAGAAGTATTTATCTCTTTCGGGATTGTGCAGTTAGATCAGAGGTTAGTGAGTGTGTGAAGAGGCCAATTCACACAAGTGGTAGCACTAGACACCAAGAAAAATTGTGCAAGGAAATAGGAGGCTTGGAGGGTGGAGGAGAAGTTTTGTGAGAGGCCTTTGACTATCTATGAGTAGCAAAGGGATTATACTGAGCGCTGGTTGGCTTCCAAGCTAAGGCTTTGTGTAATTCTATGACTATTTTCCACTTGTATGATAATACAAAGGTTGGGGTTTTAGGCTGAGGCTTTCCCGGGTTATTTCTTCTGTGTTATGTGTGATTGATTTCTCATTCTTAGTTATATGTTTTCTCTTGATAGTGCTCAATTCGATTAAGCTTCCACAAAGTGTTGTAGAAGTAGATCTTGTATTGTGTTTTAGTATATCGCATAATCTATTCATCTACAGTGGGAATTTATACACTTTGGGAGTCTCAAATACCTTGGAATGATTGTCTAAGACTTTTTGGAGATCTGGAGAAATAGATAATTTCGATGTGGGAACCTCTAGTGAACATAATCATGAAATTATGCCACATTTTTCTTTATTTAGAAGCTTTGACATGTCGTTAGAGCTTATTATATTTCTCAGTTTCCTCATGATACCCCTTAATTCAACTTGCTTTCCTTCTGAATTTTCTTTCAAGAAAAATTCTTGAAAATTAAAATCTATCGTACTCAAAGCTTGTAGCCATTGGACTCCTAGTACAAAATCAGCACCACCCATTGGAATGGAAAGCATTAGACTATTCAACACATATTCTCCCATGGATAGCTTGATATTATGGCACTTTCTAGATAAATCTATGGTTCCTCCATTTGGGACCATCACTTGAAACTCTGATGATGGATATAGGAAGCAATTCAAATCCTTCATTATCTTATGATGAATAAAATTATGGGTAGTGCCCAAATGAATCAACACCCTTACCTTTTTCTTCTTCATATGTCCTTCTATCTTGGTAGTTTAAGGATTGGTAATTTCAATGAATGCATTACAAGATGTGGTTGGATTAATTTCTTCTTTCTCTTCACAATCTATGTAAAATAATTTCTTCTCAACACACTTATGACCTTTAGTGTATTTTCTATCACAACTGTAACAAAGCCATTTTGCTCTTTTTTCTTCCAATTGTTGTCATGTCAACCTATTAGGTTGTGGAAGGCTAGGGGAAACAACACTTCCAACTTTATAGTTGTGATTGGTAGGCTTCCTTGTTGCCATAATTTTTCTTGCCAACCTGAATGCCTTCTCCAATGAATTAGGATCCCAAAGGCGCACCTCATGTTGGATGTTATCTTTTAAAGTCCCTATGAACACATCAATCCTATGCTCCTATAGAATATATTGTACCCTTATATTCAATTTTTGGAAGTCCTCAATGTGCTCCACCATTGAACCCTTTTGTTTGAGATTTATCAATTGGCTAAAAAAAGTGTTGCTTTTTGTATCCTCATAATGTGATATCATTTCTTCCACAAATATTTCCCAAGTGACAATTTGTTTATGAGAGAAAAGCCATTGATACCATACAAACTGATTGGGTTCCAAATATAAAGTTGCAATGTGTACCTTTTATGTGTTTTGCATATTATGGAGATCGAAATATTCCTCCATCTATAGTATCCATGTTACAGGATCATTGCCATCAAACTTCCTCATATCGATCTTTGGAAGATGGTGGGTCATCAATCCAACATTAGAGTCTATGAAATCATGACTAACATTTCTTTTGTTATCATTATGAGTTTCCTCTACTATCTTTTTTCCATTCAGAAGAATTTCTTGTAGCAACTTTGCCAAACCTCCTTTCAAACCTTCCATGTCTTTTTCCAAATCTTCAATGTTTACTTCTAAACCATCCATCTTAGCTTCTACAACATCCATCTTATCTTACACATCATTCATCTTAGCTTCCACACCTTTCTTTAAACCATACATCACATCATCCATCTTATCTTCCATGCCATTCATCTTAGCTTCCACGTCTTTCTTTAAAACATCCATCTTAGATTTTGTTACTTTTTGTGAGAATGAAATTTGTTGCACTTGGTCTCATAATTTTGATATATCATGTTGCATCTCTTCCTCTTCTTTATGAGTCATGCTAGAGATTTTAGGTTGCTTACTAGGTGTTTCCATTTTATTTCTTCGGGGCATCAATTAATGATAATTATACTTCACTATGACCTTTGAATTCCTTCAAACTAATTTTTCAAACCAAACTTATGCAAAAATTTTAAAAATGTTGCAAACATTTTTTCTCTTTATAGGAGCTCGATATTGAATATGTTGTATCTTTGTAAGTTTGTATTTTCAAGGTTTGACATTTCTTCCCAAGGTATGCCTCTAAGGCCTCTTTCTAACGCTACAAGTCTAATCAGTATTGGATTCTCCAGGAAAGAATTATTCCAAATCTCCCACAATGGCCAATTATAGATTAGTTCCATAGAGAAAAATTGTACAAAGTTCCACATGTCACTGTTTTGACCTTCAGACTCAGAAATGATGCACCGAAAACTAGAGTCCATCTTCTTTCTGTAGCTTTTTACGAAATTTCGATCTGATGCTCAGAGAGAAAGTTATGTTGATTTTCCCTAGGTCACCTATTTGAGATATAATTCAGAAGCCTGCAAAAACCCTAGCTTCCTTGGATCATATCTTCGAAAATATAGCAATACAAGGTCTAAAATTTGTACTCGTGATTCATCAAGATGGTGGCTCACATGGATTTTAATTTCAGATTCTGAAAATTTGTAGAAATAAAGTTATAGAAAAAATTCCATGATGACCTATTTGAAGTAGTGAAACCCTAGAATCCAAAGCTCTGATACCAAATTTTATGCAACCAACTCACAAAATAGAAGAAAAGATAGATAAACGACTTCAAAATCTGCCTCTTCGAGGGGGGAACCTCCTTTACATTACACAAATGAACAATTCTTGGATGATACAAATGACAAGTCCTTCTTTCTATATATACAAGCCTAAGGGGTCACAATATAATCAAAGTTGACATAACAATAATAATGTAAGGGCACAACAATAACAATAGTGGGATTATATGGGGCATAATGGGGAAAACATGGGCATAAAAATAACAATAAGGGGCTACAATGAAAATAATAATAATGGAACACACTAGTATTACAGGGACATAACACATGCATGGAATTCAAATTGCCTAGCTTAAGTGGAAGAGACAAGGCCAGCATAACATGAGTTGTGTACTAGTTTGAGTGTACAGTTGTTGCATACTGTCAGGAGATCAATCCTTGGGAATTGCACAAGAAAATATGAGGAAATTCATATCTTTTAGGATCTGATTTCCTCAAGGATTCCATAAGGAGATAGAGGCTAGAGGAAGTAAAAATTGGCTAAGTGTTGGCTAGAGGCTCTCATTTAGAAAAGAGAACAATTTTGCTTTTGCAGGTGGTGCTTAGATCTGGAGCATACAATTGTAATAGTTTCTATATCAAAATGATTAAGGAAAATAGGCTTGAGGGTTTTTTCCCAACTGGGTTCCCCTAGAAATTTTTGTGTAATTGTGGTTTTGCTTGTTGCATGTCTATGCATGTTGTTCTAAATTGTGATTTTCAATCCACAGATTAGTAGAGTAGGATTCTTGTCTCCTGAATTCAATTCCAATTCTTGAGAAGTTGCAATTTATATCAAATTTATACTTGGTATGAGATCCCTAAAATCAAATTAGAACTAGTATTTCTAATTTGTTCCTCGGTAATTCCGAATTTGTAGCTTTAGAGTAGCAACTTTTCTTTAGAATTAGGGGACTGTCTTTCAACGAACTAAGATTGGAGTATGCCCTGGAGAGTAACTCGAATTGCATTGACTAGAAGGATCAAATGGAAGCAGTGCTTAATGATAATGGTGTATTAGAAAATGTTAAAAATAACAATGCAAAACCCCAGCAGTCAGATGCACAACAATTAGCCCAATGGAAGAAGGATGTTTCAAAGGCCAGGATAATTCATCTGGAAGGTGTGAGATACCATGTGGTCTCAAATATCCATGGAAAATAGATACCATTTTTTATGTGGAAGACACTAACTAAGATATTTGAAAATAGCAATGACCATAGAAAATTGGCCTTGAAAGACAAACTTCAAAACATTAGGATGCAAAAGAATGATACCATTCCATAGTATTTCTCTAGATTTACTCAAGTTCATGATGAGCTTGGAGGGGTTGGGGTGAATGTTGCAGAAGATGACATAGTGAGCCTAGCTCTTCTAGGCCTTCCAAAATCCCGGCACAACTACCAAGACTTTGTGAATGGAAGGGAAAATTTACTGAATTAGGGAAGGTTGTGGTCTAATTTGGTTCAAGAAGAGTTCAGGAGAAATACCAAAGATGGAACTTCATCCAAAGCAAAGGATGAAGATAATTTTTCCTTGGTTGGAAAGGGGAAGAAGGGAAAAGGAAAGAATACCCAAACCAAACCTAAATCTAGCTAAAATAATGGTAAGAAGAAAGACTTGAGAAAGATAAAATGCTTCCACTGCCATGAATACGAGCATTATGCAACAAAATGTTCACACAAAAATTCTAACAAGAAGCCTTCAAGAGTAGTAGGAGATGAAGCACTCGCTTCATAATTAGAATTCAACTTCACCATAATAGCATACATGCCTAGCACTAGTATGGGGAGTGTGTGGTATCTTGATTCTGGTGCCTCATTCCATATGACAAGGTGCAAAGAGTTTTTCAGTATTCTAGAGGAGAAGGATCTCTAAATGCATATCAAAATGGGGGGTGATGGGAGGTACAATGTTACATGAATTGGTATTGTCACCTTTGAGAGGGAGGAATCCTCTCCTCATCACCTCAAAGATGTTACATTTGTACCTAGTCTGAATAAGAACCTGATCTTTGTAGTAGTATTGGAGGATAGAGGCTATGATGTTATTTTGGGTAAATGGAAAGTTTTCTAAGACACATAGCTACCAGGCAAGTGAAGAAGATCGAGGTTCGAGTGAATAACCTATACAAACTTTAAGTGGGAGATTGCACTACATTGAGCAGCAAGGCAGAAAAGGTGCAGAGTCAAGATGTTGGAGAACTCTAGCACAGGAGATTGGATCATATACACCATGGTGCCTTAAAAATCATAACAAATTACCATATGTCTACGTAATGGCTCCCTTGACCAGTAAGATGTCTGCAATGGTTTCATATTGGGGAAATTCGTCAAATACACTTCCCATGGTCGAGATAGCAGAGAAGGTGAAATCATGTAGCAAGTACACTATGATGTTTGTGGACCCTTTTCTACAGCCTCCATAGAAAAACATAAGTACTATGCTATTTTTATTCATGATTTCTATAGGAAATGTTGGATCTTCTTCATGCGGAAGAAGGATGATTTTTTCTCAAAATTTGTTGAATTCAAGGCATTGGTTGAGAAGGAGGCCGGAAAGAAGGTGAAGGCTCTCAAGAGCGACAATGGAGGTGAATTTGTTTCACATTCCTTCAATGATTTATGTGCCAAAGAAGGTTCGAAGAGAACTTATAAAACCTAATAACCCACAATAAAACAGGGTAGCTAAAATGAAGAACATAAGCATAGTGGGAGCAGCAAGAGCCATGTTGCATGATTAGGGGCTTCCATTACATGTATGGGTGGAAGCATGCAAGGCCATAGTCTAATTGTAGAACCAGAGTCCTTATAGAATACTTGGTATAATCACACTAGAGGAAGATTTCTCTAGAAGAAACATTGATGTGTCTCATTTAAAAAAAAAATGGAGCTTTAGTTTATTGTCATGTCTCCAAGGATTCAAGGAAGAAACTTGAGCCTACAACATAGTTGGGGGTTTTACTATGATACACCGAAAATCCACACAATTATTGAGTGAATCTACCTTCACTAAGGATGACAATTGTGAGGAGAGATTTCAAGTTCGATGAGGATAAGTCTATGAGATTCTCGACAGAATGAGAGCTTATTATCCAACTGAAGCAAGAGCTTCTAGCTCCAAAGGAGGAGCCTCATGATGAGCTTTAGGAGGTTGTGGAGAAACCACATGCAACAGAGAGGATAGGAGGCAGAGTGGTGACACCCACTCAACCAGATTCTTTAGAGAGGGGAGAAATAGAACTAGAGAAGTTGATAGATGTTTGTAGGATGCTAGGGAGAATGGGAGCCCCTACATCATAGTGCAAGCAGAGGAGGTCACCTAATAGGTACATTCGTTATATGGCTATCATGATAGAGCTCATTGAGACAAAGCCCTCTTCATTTGAGGAAGTAGTTTTTCAACCTGTTTGGGTTGATGCCATGGTGGAAGAACATGAATCCATCATGAAGAACAATGTATGGGAGGTGGTGTCGAGACTAGAAGGGAAATTAGTGGTTGGTTCTAGATCGATCTTCAAAGCGAAGCATGAAATTGATGGGAGAGTTAAGAAGTACAAGTCCATATTTGTGGTCAAATAATTCTCTCAGGTAGAGGTAGTGGACTATGAGGAAAATTATGTATCGGTTGCAAGATATTCCTCAATCAGATGCATTCTAGCATTAGATGTGCATATAGGGTGTAAATCCCACTAGATGGATGTGAATATTTCCTTTCTCAATGGTTTTTTTGAGGAGGAAAAATACATAGAGCATCGAGAAGGACTTTTGAAATATGATCTTGAGTCACATGTGTGTAGACTCAGGAGAGCATTGTATGGTCTCAAACAGGTACCCCGAGCATGGTACACTTAGATCAACAATTATCTCAGTGGATTGGGCTTCAGCAAAAGTGAATTATATGTGAACCTCTATCACATTGTGGTAGATGGTAAGTTTCTTATTCTTGTTTTGTATGTTGATTATTTAATATTAACAAGAGATGAGAAACTAATCCACTCTTGCAAAGAGGATCTTTCAAGTGAATTTGAGATGAAAGACATGGGCTTAGCGCATTACTTCCTCGGGCTAGAAGTATGGCAAGGTGATGGTGAATTTTTTTTGTCTCAGGGGAAGTATGCCTATGAAATACTTCAAATATTTTACATGGAGAATTGTAATCCCATGGATACACCTCTAGCTACAAACTAGAGGAAGGAGAATTTAACCACCCCTCCCACATTTACCCACTTTCACTGGCCTATCAGAGTAAACATGAGTTGAGGGCTACCATGACATGACTCAACCTCCTAACTATAGTTAAGGAAGTGGAATAAACAAGATGAAACTTTACTTACCTTCCTCGAGAGATACAGGACACCCAGGAGATAAGCAACCACTCCAGGTGCCTAGACCCTGAGCTGACTTTCTTTTTCACTTACATGGACTCGCACTCGCTTACATAAGGAAAGTTAGTGATTTTAATCCTATAGTCACATAGATAACCTTACCTCCTAGCGCCTACAATATGAATTACTCAATTTTGTTCATGCGACCCCAAGATCTGAGCCACTTTTTCAAGGCTAGGATCCAGACCTCTCCCCAAAACTTGATAAAAATTTCCATAATGATGAATGACACAAGGAAAAAGCCATTAATTCAAAACTTAAACAATAACTTGACCTAACAAGGTCTAACTATGACAAGCATTCCATTAAACACATAATGAACATGAGATAAACATGTCATAATTACATATTTGAACATAGGGGCCTCATACTTATCTGAGAATTGTCAAGAAGGTCTGACACCCTCTCAAAATAATTTGATTATCATCTATTTGGTCATACATTCGTTAACCATTAATTTACTAATAAAAAATGATGAGAGTCGTAGCTAAATTCTGTCATAAAACCATGATTATAACGATAATATAACGAGAATAATAACAATGATAGAAAAACCATCAAATCTACATAATAAAAAGTATAAATACTCATGAAATACATGAGGAAAATATATCTTATTAACATATGAAAAAGCTAACCAATTCAAGGACTTCCACGTACCACCCGACAATAGATTGTGCTATACCAAATCTTTATTTTAGCCAATCACCCCGGTGCCATATTCCAAGCATGAATGTGGGACTCACAAAACAACAACCAGCGCTTCCTCAATCCTTACCTCATATCATACTATTACTGGTCAAGGGATTTCTAGGCCCAAAGAAAGCACCTACCCAACTAGGCTTTACCGCAATCCCTCCATCACAAGTCAAAGGATTCCTAGGCCCAAACAAAGAAACATACACTACCAAGATTTACCACAATCACACCAAAACCAGTCAAGGGATCACTAGGCCCTAAACAAACATGGATGCCTTAGGATTTATTCACCAATACCTTGAGGAATTTTCCCATCTCCACCCTCGGGCTTTACTATGTATCCCTCCATTAATGGTCAAGGGATTTCTAGGCCTTTAGGAATTTTCCTGAGACCACCTCACCCAGTTCCAAAACCATGCGGAAATCCAAGCTTAACCAAAGTGATAACTCCATCACAACATGGCTATCGGGAAATGGAAAGGAAAAGTTGAAACCATTGTCACACTTGGAAAATCCCATGCCAATGAAAGCAAGAGAAACAAATACATACATTCATGTACCATGCATGCCAAAACTAGTAAGGAAATCATACGTGCAACTTGATACCTGCAAAGTAATCCCATTTTAGTTTCTTGATCCAACCCTTCCTTTGCTTGATCTTGTCTTCCCTTTTCTTTCTTGTCCTTCCTTTGCCTTCCTTTCTCCAATGATAGAGTGATCCAAGAATGCTCTAAGTATGCAAGAGTATGAGAGAAAATAGAGAATAGAGAGATATCTCCAAAACTAAATTGACAAAAGCTTAAACTAAAAAAAGTTATGAACTGATCCTCAAAATCCTTTTCATCAATGAGGCCTCTATTTTCTTCAATTTCCTCAATTTCCTCCTCACATGAAACTTGTGACCTTTCACCTTCCTTTTCTCCTATTTTCCTTTATTTCCATAAATAAATTTCCAATTAATGCCTCTTTGCCTTGTCAATTCCTTTGTCAATTTCCCTTTTCCATAATAAACCGAAATGAACACCCACTAGGATGTTTTAACCAAAATTCATCTTGGAATACGTGTCATGTGACCTTGGTCTTACTTTTGCCACTATTAACTTTATTACATAAAATTTTAACCTGGGGTTGTTACAAACCCCTCCCCCTTAGGGGAACATTGTCCTTGATGTTCTCTGACACCTACAACTAGTAAGACCACTGAAAACCAAAAAATACTAACTATGGAGCATTATAACTTAGCTCGTTGTAGTATTTACAATGATATACCCATATACATATGCACATTTTCTTCAACCATGAAATAAAAGGATACAATGACTACATCCGCAACAAGGGAAACCAGAGGCTCACACCTCCACCCTCAAAAGTAATACCAGGATTTACTTCCTTCCTAGGAATTCTATAATCCACTACCATAATCAAAGTTTGCATCCAATATCTAGTGCTATGATCCTTATGCTACTTGTCCCCTAAGTGAACAATTATCAGCTCATTATTCTAGGGTGCATTTTATTCCATACGGAAATTCTAATGACCAAATCAAATCCATCCCCTAGCCTTCCCTTCTCTGCCACACATTCCCTCGAGGAATCTAGTTAGCCTTTTCCATGCATTTACTCACCTTCCAAGTTCCCTAGCATGCCCTTTCCCAAGTGATCCATCCCTTGGCTAGGTTTCCTCACATCAAAAGGTCCAGAAACCAAGGCATATCACTACCTTAAAACCATCATATCGATCATAGCATGCTCATGGAAATTAATGGACACTATTTGGCACCAATGTCCCATAATGGCCCTACTCCTAAAGTCCTTTACCAACATACTATTTCTTATTCCATTTCCCTTTTGTTGTTGCTGCTAATTCTATGGAAATCAATCCAACCATCTAAACGGGGCATTACTGTGCTTTCCATTACCAAGCACATAATTTTCATTAGACTCAAAATTAATTGAAATGAATTCAAATCATACCTCATTGGTAGCTCATCAATAAGGTACACCTATAATTCTATTTACTTCCTTTCACAACAAGTCAAACTAGTTCTTTGATCAAATCATTATGTATAAACATATCACATTTAGTTAGCTCAAAACGCAACCATCATAAATCAAAATCATAGAACACATGTAACCATCATAGATCATATTTATAGATCACATGCATAATAAAAAACTAATACTTATCCTTCAATTGGTCCTTTTCTTCCACTTTTTTCCTTTGTCCTTTCTATAAATACATTGAATTTGTTACCACACCCAGCAAGCATCTAGTGCCTTTTTGTTTCTTCAACCACACACACATACACACAAACTACACACATGCATACACCCACACATGATGTACCACATAATACATGCACATACACCCAACATACAACACAACACATACACCTACACCTAGTTTACAACACCACGCAATACATACACCTACACCCGATGTATAACACCACACAATACATACACCTACACCATACATACACCTACGCCAATGTACAACACCATGAAATACATACACCTTTACTATGTGTACACAAGAACAAAATGCAAACACCTACATCTAGTTTACAACACAACACATACACCTACACCTGGTGTACAACACAACAAATACACATGTCACGATACCACGACTACACAACGCACATACACAATACCACATATATTCAACACAACATGTCTTTATAGGGGTTTTGAAGGAGAAACCCTTACAAAAATATTGTTTCTTGATTTTTTTACAAATATTCATCATGTCAAAATTAATCATGCTCCGCGACACAATTGCTTGTAATAGAAAACGTAATTGATTGAGAAATAAAATATTTACATAGAATTAAAAATAATAGTGTCATGATTGACACAATCTAAAATATCTTTGGTTTTTCTTAGCAGGAGGTGGAGGCTGCATCATGGGGTCGATGATATGGATCATGGACAAATCAATGAATTGCTGACATCTCTACCACAACACCAAATTTGAATTAGGAGACTGGAAGAAAAACTGATGTGAGAGCTTCATATTTTTTAATTCTGAATAATCCAGCCTAGCCCTGAATAACATTTTTACCGAACCAAGCAACTGAAATTCCTTCTTGAGATAATTTACCATTGTTTTACCCTTTAAAGTGGTGATCTTCTTGTGGGAGGATTCTGTTCTACTTTTGGCCTCTAACATTCGTTGTTTGTATTGATCCCAAGTGTTTAGCTTACCCAATTCTCAACAATTAAGCAATCCTTCCCTTATCAGTGATTCAAATTCCTCATTGAAAGTGTTTATGTTTCTTGCCACCATCCCCAAACATTCTTCAGCTTTGACTCTGGCTTCCTCCTTTTAGATCATCTTAGTGATCTCCGTGACGGCCCCACTCTGTTTACCACATCAATAATCCCTGGTTCACTAAGTGGCCTCTCATTTACAAACCTGATGAATTTCTAAGAAATCTGGGAATTCTTCACTCTGTCCTCCTTAGCTAATAAGATGGAGTAATCAAAGTCTTTGAGAACCACGTTTTTCTCATGCATCAAGATTATAAATTCCCAACTCCTCCCTATTTCTTCAATAATTTCATCCCGCACCAATTGGTTAGCCTACAACAGTGACATGTTCCCTTCCAACTTAGTCTTTAGCTTCGAGATATGTTGTTTAGATTCATGTGGGTCCTTGCTGAGGATCTCAGCATTAGTCCTATTAACCTCTACTTGTTTCTCCTTCTGGGCTAATATTTTCTGGGCAACCTCTAGATCTCTTTGTACCTTTTTCAGATCCCCTACTGAAATCTAAAGTTCATTAAGGGTCTTTGTGAGTTGTTCAGTAGGGTTTTGGGGATCTTTAAGAATGATGACTGCACATATATGTTATTCAATCTTCTGCTATAGCTCCTCTAATTTTTTCTTGAGGGCTACAACCTCATTGTTCTTTTCAATGACCTCATTGGCTAGGATCTCTTTTTCTGCTTCAACCTGTGCTAGCTCCTTTGATTGGACATGCTCGCTACCTAATATATTTAGCTTATGCCTTAGCTCCTAAATATATGTTTGAGAACTCTTAAGTAGAGCCTCAATAGATGACATGTACTTAGGATTCACCCCAAGCTTTACCACCAACTCCTTGAAGCTTTCATTTTTCTTGTGAAGGGCTCAGGAGTTAACTTTCTCTTGCTTCAACCTATTTGCATCTTTCTCTAGCATTTTTCTACCTTGGTGATGGTCAATGCATTCCTATTTAGCTCACTATACAACATTTCCCCAACCTATCTATGGGAATTGATTTTCTCTGGGTGGGGAAAATGGAGTGGAACACTTCAGAAATCCAAGACACATCCAAGTTTTTGAATTGTGATCCTGAAGGAAAAAACTAGGCTCGAGGATGATACAAGGAGAAGTTCATTTGGTTCCTCCCCCAATCCAATGCAGTCAATAGTCTGGTTTGATGTGGGGCTAAATGAGATGCCATTTTCTGCTGCATCGCCTCCCTCACTTTCTTATTGCTTTCTTTAATGGCCCCTCCAGTAGGCCAGCTTCATCCACGGGGACTTCATTGGGGGAGAAATACCATACCACATGGGTACATACTAGGGGATATAAATTGATGAAAAACTGACATAATATATTGATCATATATTAAGGGGTAAAGGGTTTTTATGTTGGAAGGTATAAAAAGAGGAGCTCATAGTTAATGAAAAAATATAAAGGGGTATAAAAAATGTTAGAAAAAAAATTGTTGCCTACAATATCGAGTGAAAGTAGGGCCTTTTTAAATTGGGAAGGTGTATTAGGCTCATATTTGTAGGGGTTAAATAATGTGATTTTTAGAGGTGTTTTCCAAAATGTAGTCAAATTAGGGGTATTATTTAATATGCCATGAATGCACGTGATATGTCAGAGGTTGATTGAGTGAAACCCATGTGGCTTGATCTTGTGACCAATGTACTAGTTATTGTACCAAAAACAACTATTTGTGAATAAGATGAGGTAGTGGAGTGTGACAGATCTTCCAATAAGACATGAAAACCTAGTTGGTCTAGGCTTGTCTCCATTAGCCTAGTTTTTGAAAGATATGCTTCCCCCATGAAGGGAAGATTGCTACCATCAATCAATTGACTTACTACAAGCTGGCTTTTGTGACATCCCCCGAGTCCATTATCTCATCAATGTTAGATAAACAGTCTTCACCTCCTCTCGCCGGTGTTTCACTTGGAGTCTATAAAGGTTCCTCTTTGTTGGGTGCTTCCCCTGGTCCTCCCCCTCAAATCTCAGAGCATAACTCTATGAGTGGTTGCATGTTACAAGCACCACAAGTTTCCCTTAAGCAATCTAGTACACCTGATCAACAACCAACTCCTCAACTCCCTATTGTTGCCATTCCAGCTGAGCCCTCTAGATACACCCCCCCCAGTACCTCCTCCTTTTTTGGGTGCATCTCCTATGTTTCCACTAGGAACTATTCCTCCAGGTCTCAACCATCCAGGAGCTATTCCGTCGGGACATTATCCTGCAGGCCAGATACCTTTCTTGTTCCCCCTCTGGGAGTATTTTCTATCCCTATCATGGCTTCGTTAATCCTTCCTTACATGACTCTAGGGATCCTAGTATGGTACATTGATCCCCCTGCAAAACATTCTACCTGGTCTTCTACGACCTTATCATGCTTTGACCCTAGTTAAACCAGTCCTTACGGCCCCTACCGCTGCTTCAGTTCCATCACAACCTCAACAAGAACCTACCCTTATTGCGAAATCATCTAGCTAGGGGGAAAAATCTAAAGGGAAAGAATTGAAAGACAAGGCTCCCCAAGCTCCTCCAGCCCCTAACACAGAACACCCCATGTACAACATGTACACAACACCATATGCACACAACACTCCATGTACAATCATGAACACAATACCACATGTACATAGCACCACATGCACAACATGCACACAACACTCCATGTACAATCATGCACACAATACCACACGTACATAGCACCACATGCACACAACACTCCATGTACAATCATGTACACAATATCACATGTACATAGCAACATTATGCACAAAAAGCACACAACACCATATGTACATAGCACCACATATGGAACATGTACATAGCACCACATGTAAAAAACACAACATATAAAACATGTGTACAACACCATATGCACAAACCACCACATATCCAACATGTACACAACACCACATATACAGCATGTACACAATACCATATGTACATAGCTCTTCATATATAACATGCACACAACACCATATGTACATAACACTTCTTATACAACATATACACAACACCATGTGTACATAGCACCACATATACAACATGGACACAACGCTATATGTACATAGTACTCCATATGTGTTGTAGCTGGAATCAGCCTCCTAGAGACAGCCCCTGAGTTGGAGGAAATACCAGTTCCTAGGACATCCTAGATGAGTGCTTGGAGGTTTGCAAGAGTTGTCACACACACTAAGTATTTAAAACATCACGAACTAGAGGTGATTCAGAAGCCTCCTCCAGAGGCTACACATGAAAAAACAACTCACAAAAACATCAATGCAAATATACAGCGGCCTTCATCACCTAGGTATGTAGCTTAATAAGTCATTGTAGTATATGGGATAGACGAGTTCAACAAGAAGGAAATTCAATAGACATGGCTTATCTTTAAGAATCCTATGCAGCGAAAATTAGAGTGAAAAGGATTAAGCAGAGATCGAAAATGGGATGCAAAGATACATAGTGTCCACTTTAAGGATTTAATTTCCATGTCCATCTAGGAATTATACATCAATATTTGACTTCAACAAATCCATACATTGATGAGAAAAAATTCCAAAAACTAATTATGATATAATCTAAGAATAAAATGGAAATGCACATGAAAGTAACATAGCAAGAACACATACTACAAAATCAGGTGAGTTGAAATCGCCAAAAACTTGTATTAATCTTCAGCAGAGAAATAACACATTAGCAATGCACAATGCTTCTCTATTGGAAAGAAAAAATCACAAAAGTTATGAACCCTCTTAAAATATCATCTCATTGTATTTATAGGGGTTCTGAAGGAGCACCCCTTACAAAAATATTATTTCTTGATTTTGTTATAGAGAGTCATCATGTCAAAATTAATCGTGCTCCACGACACAACTGTTTGTAGTAGAAAATATAACTGGCTGAGAAATAAAATATTTACATAGAATTAAAATTAATAGTGTCATGATTGACACAATCTACAATATCTTTGGTTTTTCTTGGCAGGAGGTGGAGGCTGCATCGTGGGGTTGATGATATGGAGCACGGGCAGATCAATGAATTGTTGACATCTCTGCCACAACACCAGATTTGGGTTAGGAGACTGGAAGAAAAACTGATGTGAGAGCTTCAAATTTGTTAAGTCTGAATACTCCAACCTAGCCCTGAATAACATTTTTACTGACCCAAGCAACTGGAATTCCTTCTTGAGATAATTTACCTTTTGTATGCCCTTTAAAGTGGTGGTCTTCTCATGGGAGGACTCTGCTCTACCTTTTGCCTTCTACTAGTCATTGTTTGTATTGATCCCAAGTGTTTAGCTTGCACAATTCTCAATAGTTAGGAAATCATGCCCTTATTAGTGATTTAAATCCCTCATTGAAAGCATTTATCTTTCTTGCCACTATCCACAAACATTCTTCAACTTTGACTCTGGCTTCCTCCTTTTGAATCATCTTAGTGATCTCCATGATGGCCCCCACTCTGTCTACCACATCAATTAGCCCTAGTTCACTAAGTGGCCTCTCATTTACAAACCTAATGAACATTTGAGCAATCCTGGAATTCTTCACTCCGTCTTCCTTAGCTGATAAGATGGAGTAATCAAAGTCTTTGAGCACCAATTTTTTCTCATGCATCAAGGTTATAAATTCCCAGTTCCTCCCTATTTCTTCAATAATTTCATCCCACACCAGTTGGTTAGCCTACAACAGTGACATGTTCCCTTCCAACTTACTCTTTAGCTTTGAGACCTATTGTTTAGATTCATGTAGGTCCCTACTAAGGATCTCGGCATTAGTCCTGATGACCTCTACTTGTTTCTCGTTATTGGCTAATATTTTATGGGTAGCCTCTAGATCTCTTTGTACCTTTTTTAGTTCCCCTTCTGAAAGCTGAAGTTCAGTAAGGATCTTGGTGAGTTGTTCAGTAGGTTTTTGGGGATCTTCAGGAATGATGACTGCACATATATGTGATTCAATCCTTTGTTGCATCTCATCTATTTTTTTCTTGAGAGCTACAACCTCATTGTTCTTGTCAATGACCTCATTGGCTAGGATCTCTTTTTCTGCTTCAACCTTGCTAGCTCCTTCGATTGGACATGCTCGCACTTGATATATTTAGCTTATTCCTTAGCTCCTAAATATTTGTTTGAGAACCCTTGAGCATAGCCTCAATAGATGACATGTCCTTAGGATTCACCCCAAGCTTTACCACAAACTCCTTGAAAGTTTCATTTTTCTTTTGAAGGGCTCAAGAGTTAGCTTTCTCTTGCTTCAACCTATTTGTAGCTTTCTCCAATAGTTTTTATGCCTTGGTAATGGTCAATGCATTCCTATTTAGCTCATTGTACAACATTTTCCACAACGTGTCTATGGAAATTGATTTTCTCTAGGAGGGGAACCTAGGAGGGGAACACTTCCCAAATCCAAAGACACATCCAAGTTTTTGAATTGTGATCCTGAAGGAAAAGACTAGGCTCGAGGATGTTGCAAGGAGAATTTCATTTGGTTCCTCTCCAAATCTAGTGCAGTTAACAACCTGGTGTGATGTGGGGCTAAATGAGATGCCATTTGTTGCTACATCTCCTCCTTCGCTTTCTTATTGCTTTCTTCAATGGCCCTTCTTGCAGGACAGCTTTATCTACGGGGGCTTCACTGGGGGAGCAATACCATACCACATGGGTACATACTAGGGGATATAAATTGAGGAAAAAATGACATAAAATATTGATCATATATTGACGGGTAAAGGGTTTTTATGTTGGAAGGTATAAAAATTGGAGCTCATACTTAATGAAAAAATATAAAGAGGTATAAAAAGTATTAGTAAAAAAATCGATACCTACAATATCTAGTGAAAGTAGGGGTTTTTGAAATTGGGAATGTGTATTGGGTTCATATTTGTAGGGATTAAATAATGTGATTTTTAGGGGTATTTTCCAATATGTAGTCAAATTAGGGGTATTATTTAGTATGCCACAAACACATGTGATATGTTAGAGGTTTATTGAGTGAAGCCTCTGTGGCTTGATCTTGTGACCGATGTGCTATTTTCTACACCTAAAACAACTGTTTGTGAATAATATGAGGTAGTAGAGTGTGACAGATCTTCCAATGAGACTGAAAACCTGGTTGGTCTAGGCTTGTCTCCACTAGCCTAGTTTCCAATTCTACTTATTTTGTTTCTTGAGTCTTAGCCTTTTTAGATGAGGGTGTATCTGCCATCTTGGTATCTTCAACCTTTCCCATAGAGCCTATTTTGTGCTTTTCCTTTAAGTGTCGAAGTCGCAATCTCCATCTCTATATCAAGAGGTCATGATTCACTGTTAGCTTTCCATTCCAATTCAGGTTTCGATTCATGTAAATAAGTCAAAGCCTTTATTTTTTCTCTCCTTTGGGAAATGACACCATGAGGGTCATAGTACCAAATATCTCCTAGGCCAAATTTAATCTCTTCGAGAAATGCCTCGACTACCTTAAAATCTTGTCTGGCATTAATAGCGAAAGGCCCCACATGCATTACCAATTGGAATAGATGTCCTTATTTGTAGGGACAAAATGGAGTTGATATGTGGATAGGCTCTACCTAATGAATTATAAATAAAATATCCTCATAGGCATGAAAACAAGTAGGTGGTAGGGGGGAAGCTACCACCCATAAATTATAATCTATATGTGGTTTTCAAAAAATACCAGTCCCCTACCCTGGTGTCTTTGCTGAGCTAGAGGTGTTCTTACTACTGGGGGAGAACGCTGGGAGGAGACACAGCATGAATGATATTATATGAAATGGCCATATAGGTGGAGATGAACTGTGAATAGTTCTCGTATTCTGGTATTTTTTCTAACAGCAACATCCCAATCAAAGACTATGTTTGTTCTCTTTTCCTCAAAGAACAAGTTCAGTGCCAGACATTCAAATTCCTCAACATGAGAGTACACAAAAAGATAAAACAACAAGGAGTGGTATTTTAAGTATGAAGTGGTGGAGAAGTCATGCATTTGGAATCCGATGGCTTTAGACAAGTAAGATAGGATGTTAAGTACACAATGATGTTGTATCATTTTCTTAAGGAAGCCCAAGGTGGCTTTGTCAGCTATGTTGGAATCCTCTTCTCCCAGTAGGTGAGTAATGATGGACAAGATAGGTTGGACAAGCTCTACATAGAGGGTGATGGGGAAGCTATTAGCAATAAGCAAGGCTTCCAGCCCAAAAGCTAAGATCATGTTCAAGAATGGTTGTTTCTCAGTGGTTGGGAGAGTAGAAAAATAATACATCAAGGTGGTGTCAGTGAATTGCAGAAGGTCGGGGAGAGAAAGGTACACCAATGCTTTCAAAATTAGATCTTGGGTGATTTCTAGGATTTTGACCCCCTGGGAGGAAATGAAGTAGTTCTTCTTGTTAATATAGGTTGCTTCCAGCTAGGAGACAAATTCTAGAAAGTAATGCACAAAGGGTGCAATCTAGTAGTACATCCGTAAGTCCACCACTCGGAGAAGGTCTTCTCCCCTAACATAATTTCCAAACAGGGAAACTCGGAGGTCATCTAGGTTATACAAGCAGGTCGATTCTCCGATATGTGCTTCCAAGTCCATGAGGGGATCAAGTCTTGATGAAGGTTTTGGTTCGCGAGTTTTAGGAACCCTAGGGGTTTTTTAGGACTTCGAGGCCATCATTTTTGGATTTAAAATTATAACCTACAAAAATTATGACTACAAGGAATCAAGTTACTTGGTCACCACAGAGGAGACCGAAAACGACACAGGGATGAGTTGTTGGGAAGATGGGGTGTGCAAATGATATTATTTACAAACTACTGGCAAGAGGAGCACTAGGAATCAGCGACAAAATTTTTAAAAATTCAAGTGGAGGAAGACTTTTTATAAACAATGGGAACTATTGGTTAGGTGATGTCATGATGATGTCACAGAGAGTAGACATGTGTCATTACAGGATTTAGGGATGGCGGGTGGAGTGGTAGACAAGAGCGATGGGGGAGGTGGGGGGGAACATGGGTTACCATTAAAAATTTTAAATTCCACCTTTTGTCATGAACCATAGCACCGGTGGGTGTACTCTGCCAGCTTGTGTGCTCCCTACCCTATTCCGGAGGTCTAACAGTGGGAGGGAAAACCTCCCCTCTAACCCCCACATAATTAATCTTCGACATTAGATCAAAAGTGGAATAGTCAACTTCGGAGGGGCAGAGAAGTTTATCGTCTGAGAAAATAGCCCCTCTGGACTGCTTTTCAAAAGAGACAAGGTAGAGATGAGTCGAAATCCACTCAGAAGTTGTGTGATTTTTAACTTTACCTTTATTCCAAGGTCCTCAGGTCTGTTATGAGCCTTTGGAGCCTATAATTTTCTGTCACATGGTACATGGGGAGGAGAGGGAGAAGAATGACTTTGAAGCATCTGAAAATTTGACATTTTCCTTCGATTTGAAGTTTTCTCCCTTACGTTCTAGTACTTAAGATCTTCTTAGGTTCCCCTTTTCAAATATGAAATATATTTCCTTTCCTTGTGAAAAATAGGGCCCCTCAAGCATGAATACAAAGAGGGGTAGAGTAGGTGACAACATCGGCTCCAACTGGGGACAATGTATTGCAAGAAATGCATTAAGAACCTACAAATTAGTGTCTTCTCTCTATTGGGCATAGAGTCATTTTATTCATGTACATAAAAGTAAAACATAAATATGTAAAGAACCGAAAGTATTACTAATATTTGATACTAGCTCACCGTTATGTATAATGGGTGAAAAATGAACCTCTTAGTGTTGGAAGTAAATCTTGAGGAATTTCCCATTTACAGGCAACTCAAGCACTTCACCCTCCAAGTTTTCCAATAAGAAAATACAGTTTCCCTTTGCCTCAACAATTTTGAAGGGTGAAAACCATAAGGGATCAAATTTGTCATGTTTCCCTTTTTCTTCTCTTCTTACATCCCACCTAAGCACCAGATCTCTAGGCTGTAGCCGTTTCTCCTTGGCCCTTCTGTCAAAAATATCCTTCATCTTTTCTTGGTATTTGACCAATTTTTGAGTCACTCCTCCCCTAGTTCCTTGAAGTTCCACAAGCTGATTGATTCTCCTAGTTAAATAATTGGGCTCCTCCTCAACATCTTGTAGTAGTTTAGCCATTGGAATTACTAGTTGTATGGGAAAAATAGCAACCTTCCCATACACTAATTCAAATGGAGACTTATCATACGACCTCTTATTTGTGACTTTGTTTTCCCACAAGGAAAACTTTAGTTGTGAATCACAATTTTTCTGATTCGCTGATATGGCCTTTTTCAGGATTCTCACAAGAGTTTTGTTGGAGGATTCGACCAATCCATTCACCTATGGATAATAGGTAGTAGAGTGACCTACGAGGATGTTGTATTTTTTACGAAAGCTCAAAAACTTAGCATATTTGAACACTTGGGAATTATATGTGATTATCTTCCTTGGGTGCCTAAATCTAGCCAGAATGTTCTCTTCCATGACTTTTATGAAAACTGCATTAGTTGTGTTCTGAGATGGGATGGCCTCCACCCACTTAGTGAAATAGTCAGTTGTAGTGAGAATCCATTTGTGCTGACCATTGGATGGTGGATGTACTTCTCCAATAAAGTCCAACCCCCACTATCTAAATAACTCTTCCACCAAGATAGGGATCAAGGGGAAAGGAGTCAATCTCTATTTTTCAGCAAACATTTGGCACTTTTCACAATATTTGACATAACAATAGACTTCATTAAACATTTTGGCCAATAAAAACCTACCTTGAGGATTTTATGTGTTGTAGTTTTCCAAATTTAATTCCCCCCACAAGCACATCCATGAAATTCATCCATTACTTTGTAAATCTCCTCTTCGACCAGGCACAATCGAAAAACACCCATAGGGTCCTTCCAGTACAACTGGCCACTTGAAATGACAAATCTCTAGGCCTGCAGCCTCAAGGCATGGTATTTACCCTTGTCAAAATTTATTGGGCATCTTAGGAACAACACGTAATGAACTATATGTTTGTACTAGTGGGATATGGTAAACTTCATTTGGATTTCCTAAGTTGGGCTCTCGACCCCTTGTTGCTCCTCTTTAGGTGTGTTTCTCTTCTCTCTCTCTAATAACATATTAATTCCTAGTGATTTGCAATTAGATTCAGACATCATAATGGCTAGCCTATGTCCCTTTATCATCTTAGTGGGCTTGATTTCTAAGTTGTATTCTTGGATCTTAGCAATCCATCTGCCCCTCTTGCCTTCGTTGTCTCCTTGCATAAGAATGTATTTCACAAAGGTCATGGGAACATATGGTATTGTTCATGACTGCAACACATACACTCGGAAATATTTCAAGGCTTTGACTAGGGAATAATCTTGTTCTCCAACATGTTATAGTTCAGCTAAGCATCTCTTAGCTCTTGGTTGAAAAATGCCACAGGTTTCTCATGTCCTTCATTATTTTTCTACAACAAAACAACTGTCACTATATCAGGGGAGGCAAAAGAAAATATAAAAAGGGGATTTAGATAGTTTGGACTAACTAACATAGGTTCTTTAGCTAAGGCCTTTTTGATCTTGAGGAATCATTCTCGAGCTTCTAGGGTTCATTTTACCTCCTTGTTTTTCTTCAACATCTCAGTGATCTCTTTCACTATCTCAACATAGTTTGGCACAAATCTTCTCAGGAAATTTGTTCTTCACAAGAACACTTGAATCTCTTTCTTATTCTGGGGTAATGAGATGTTTTGAATGACCTCCACTCTTTTAGGGTTAGTCTTCACTCCCTCCTTTGCCACTATGTCTCCAAGCAGCTTTCCCTCACTTAGACAAAACATAGACTTTTTGGGATTCAAAGATAGACCATATTTTTTGCATTTCTCGAAGGTAATCCTTAGGTGCTCAAGGTGCTCTTCATCTGTCTTTGAAAAAAATAGTGATATCATCTAAATAGGTAACCACAGACTTATCTTGTTCTCCCACAAAAGCAATGTCCATTCTCTCTGAAAATTGGTTCCAACATTAATCAGACCAAATGGAATTCTTGCATAGATGAATATCCCACAAGGTGTGGTAAAGGCAGTCTTCTTCTGATCTTCTAGTTGTACAGCAAGTTGGTCGTACCCAGAGAAACCATCCATCATAGATATCCTTCTTGTAGCTACCACCTTCTATAAAATTTGGTCCATCTTGGGTAGGGGGTAGTTATCTTTCAAGGAAGCCTTGTTTAGGTTCCTAAAATCTATACACAACCTTATTTCCCCATTTTTCTTTCTAACTAGGACCAAGTTGGAAACCCAATCTGAGTATCTCAAAGCTACAATAATTTTATCTTGTAATAACTTCCTCGCCTCTCTTTCAATAGATGGAAGTATTAAAGGATTGATCTGTCTAAGTTTTTTTTTTTTTGTAGGGTTTCACCCCTCCCTTTAAAGGTATCTTGTGCTAGATGATAGTGGTATCAAAATTTTTCAAAACCTCAAAATACCAAGAAAATATATCCATGCAATTCTAAAAAAAGTCAAGATATTTCTGCTTGTACTCACCAGAGATTCCTTTTTCCAAATTTATCACCTTTGAGTCTTGGTCAATGCCAATGTTGTCATCTTCCACTTGCTCATAAAATTCTTTCTTGGCTTTCTTTTCTACCACATCATTTCGGATTGAAAAGCCTTTCCAACGGGACTAGTCCCTTAGTTATCGTGTTTCCTTTTAGTTGTAGGATTTTGTGCCCACCAATGGTTTCTTCCTAATATTTTTTTTGTTCCTCTATCACGTCCTCATCCTCTTGATCAATCATAGAATTGGAGAACTCCCTTGCCACTTACATGAAGAGTTTTATTTTTTTCTTCATCTTCAAATACTTCCCAATGTTTGATGTTATCTAGTAATGAAGGTTTGTACTAGACTTCAACTTCATACCCCAACAATGGATTTTGGGGAGGTTTGAAGTTACTTGCAGCTACATACAAGTAACCAACAATCATGTTTCCCTCTCAGGGAAGAAATTGAATATTAAAAGCCAAGAAAAAGTTATCAGTTAAATCCCATCCCTCATTTTGATAAGTCCTTATCCATGGATGTTTATCCTGGCATTAATTCTTGATCTTCCTGATGACCAACTCTAAGTCCCCAAATACATTTAGACACCCAATATTCATATTGTAGGTTTTAACCCCATACATAAATTACCTACTTACCAATTCTAAAACACAAAAAATAAACAATGTGAGAGCATAACACATAAAACACATACACATATATTTTCACTTACACCCCAAAATCAGGACTACCAGCTTGATTTTTCATTATATTCCTTTCACTGTTACAATACATATTTATACATGCCAAAGCATCCAATACCATGGATCGAAAATCATCGCCTCCAAATCGATGTGTGAAAAATAATGCACAAAACCATAGGTAGGTTTGCCCAACTTAATATAGGGTCCAAAAACAAAATTTTCTGAGGCGCTGCCTCGGACCCCATAGAGTGGGGTTACCTGCACCCCTCAAAGCCCCCTCTGCCCCCCCCCCCGGCCCCCCGCCCCACTACATAATTGGCGCAACGAGGGGGGGCTCTGCCCCTCTTCTAATCGCCCGGATGTAACTACTCAGGCTAGTCTTGGAAAGAATATAACACAACCCAACATTCTCCCACTTGTTGTTTCCTTCCACAAGGGGCCACAAGAGAGCTTAGTCATTTATCCAACCCTGCAATGCCCATTGTTTCTCTACACCAAGAGAACTTCTCAGAGCTCACAGATTTTGTCAATGCATCTGGAATATTCTTTAAAGTGTCCACCTTTACCAGCAACACCTTTTTGTCTTCTATCATATCCCTCACAAAGTGATACTAAACATCAATGTGTTTTTTCTAATATGCAGGGTTCTTTGCCAAGAAAATTTCACTTTGGCTATCATAGTCTATCCTTATAACTCCTTGTACTAACCCCATACTTGAACACAATCTTTGCAACCAAACTGCTTCCTTGCTTGCATGAGTGGCTTCCATGTATTTTGCCTATATAGTTGATAGTGCCACTACAGATTATTTCTTACTCATCCAACTGACTGCACCTCCAAATAGGTTAAACACATACCCACCTATAGATATTCTCTGATCCAGATCGCCAGCCCAGTCTGCATCAAAAAATCCATGAATATCCAACACTCTGTCAAATCCTGGTCTTCCTTGGTAGCACAAACCATAATCACTAGTGCCATGAAAATACCTAAAAACTCACTTCACTGTTGTCTAGTGCTCCTTCCCTGGTTTTGACATAAAACTGCTCAATACTCCCACTGCATGTGCAATGTCTAGTCTAGTACAGATCATTACATACATCAAGCTACCAACTACACTTGCATATGGAATACACGACATGTCCTCTTCCTCTTCTTGTGTCTTGGGACATTGTTCAGTAGATGACTTCACACCTACAGGAATAGGAACCTTCACCAGTTTACTATCCTGCTTATTAAACCTCTGTAGTATTGTTTCGACATACTTCCTCTAGTTTAACCAGAGCTTCCTCTTTGTCCGATCCCTTTTAATTTCCATGCCCAAAATATAGTTTGCAACACCAAGATCTTTCATGTCGAATTTGGAGGACAAACGAATCTTCAAATCCTGGATAATTTTTTTGTCATTTCCAACCAGCAACATATCATCCACATACAAGACCAGATAAATAACATGGTCACCAATTAATTTAAAATACACACAGTGATCTGCTTTGCTTCTGGTGAAGCCAATTCCCCGTATAAATGTATCAAATTTCTGATACCACATCCTTGGTGACTGTTTTAACCCATACAGAGACTTCTTTAACTTGCATACTAGTTCTTTCTTACCCTTCACCGCAAAACCTTCAATTTGCTTCATGTATATCTCCTCTTCTAGATACCCGTGAAGAAATGTTGTCTTCACATCTATTTGTTCTACCTCAAAATCAAAAGCAGTAGCAACAAATAAAAGTAATCTAACAGAAGCTACCTTGGCAATAGGAGAAAAAATATCACCACAACCAATACCTGGCACCTGGGAATAACCTTTTGCTACCAACCGAGCTTTGTATTTCTCCACCTTTCCTTCTACATTTGTCTTTTTCTTGAACACCCATTTGCTTCCAATGGGTTTCCTTCCAGTCGGAAACTCCACTAGATCCCAACCCTCATTTTTGTGCAAAGATGCCATTTCATCAACCATGGCCTCTTTCCATAGTTTTCCATCCTCTGAATCTACTACTTACTTCACAGTTTTTGGATCACGGTTAGTAATAGATAAAGAAAAATTTGAACAAAAAGCAAATGGACTATACCTTTCTAGCTACCTTCTTTCTCAAAGTGATCTTCTCACACCCAGAGTTTGTGGCTCTTCATCTTCTAATTCCTCCTCTGCTGTAGAGTCTGATTCTTCCTCCTTTAGCTCAAACTCTATCTTCTCAGGTTTCTTTGGTTAGACTTCATGTTTAATAACATATTTAACCTCTCTGAACACCACATATCGGTTGTACACAACCTTCCTTGTTACTAGGTTCTAAATCTTATAACCTTTAAACCATCCTTACACCCAATAAAGATGCGCTTTTCAAATCTAGTATCCAACCTGGTTCGTTTCTCTTTTGGAGCATGCACATATGCACCACATCCAAATACTCTCATATGTGAAAGAGAGGTTTTTTTTACCAATCCATACCTCTTGTGGAGTCTTATCCTCCAACGCTGATGAAGGTGATCTACTGACCAGGTAATGTGCAGTCTCCACCGCCTCTGCCTAGAATTCTTGTCCTAACCTGACACAATTGAGCATGCTTCTTTCCCTTTCCATCAATGTCTTGTTCATTCTTTCTGCAACTCCATTTTGCTAAGGTGTATATGGATTAGTCTTCTACCGTGCTATACCACACTTCTTACTGAATTCTTCAAATTCCTTACTGCAAAACTCTCCACTGTTATCTATGCTTAGCACCTTTATCTTCTTCTCTGTCTAGTTTTCCACTAGAGCCTTAAATTCTTTAAACCTATCAAAGACTTCAGATTTTTTCTTAAGGAAATATATACATGTATTCCTTGAGAAGTCATCTAGAAATGATACATAGTACACAAACTTACCAAGTGATGGAAACTTCACGGGTCCAAACACATCACTGTGCACAAGCTCTAATATATGTTTCGCCCTCTTACCACCAGAGGGGAAACTCACCTGATTCTACCTCCCATATACACAATTTTCATAGAAATCAAATTCTAGAGAGCTATTACTCATACCTTCTACCATACCTTTGCCATGAAGTATTCGAAGGCCCTTCTCTCCAATATGGCCAAGCCTTTGATGCCACAGGATGGTCTTCTCTCCAGAGACACTTAGATTTTCTGCTCCACTTTCAGGAACCATAGAACTATTGCACCCATCAATAACAGTTCTACTTTGTAGCTTGTACAGAGTTCCAATCCAAACTCCCCACATCAATACTAGTGCTCCCCAAGTCATTTTACGAGTATCCTTCTCGAACATTGTTTTTACACCTGCATCATCTAGCTTGCTTACAGAAATCAGATTTCCGGCCAATGCAGGAATATGAAAAACACCCAAAAGTGTTCTAACCCTTCCACCTTGCAACTTCAAATTTACCTTTCCGCGACCAACCATTCTAGCCTTCCTATCATCCACTAAGAAGACATCACCACCATCATATTTCTCATACTCGCAGAACCACTTTCTATGCGGAGTGAAGTGAAAGGATGCACCTGAGTCAATCAACCATGCCTCGTGATCTACATGTGTACTTAAAGAAGCCAAGTACACATCCCCACCTTCATCTAAGGTGGTTTTCACCTCTGCTGAAGGAGCATCATCATATCCCTTTCCTTTTTCAGGAGCTTTAGATTTACAATCCCTTTTGTAGTGCCCTTCCTTTCCACATTTCCAGGACTTTGCAGATTTTCTTAGAGATTTAGATCTCCCACTTGATGACTTATTTTTCTTTCTATTATGGGACCGTCCTCATACAAACAAGGCATCACCATTCTGGCTCTCCATATTTTTCCATCTCAATCTCCTTCCGTCCAGCAAGGATGAGACTATTTCATCAAATTGCAAGGCAGTTGCATTGCTACCTATTGCAATAACCAGACTATCCCACAAATCTGGTAGAGAACACAACAAACTAATGTACTTATCTTCATCTAAAATTTTAATATCAACCGATAATAAGTGACTTACCATAGTATTAAATGCGTTCAGATGTTTTGTCACTGAGTCTCCATCTTTCATCCTCGGGTTATACAGCTTTTTCCATCGGAATAGTTTATTCACCAGAGACTTAGATTGGTATAAAGTCCCAAAATTGTCCCACAAAGCCTTCTTCGTAGCTTCCCCTGATACATTCAGCAATAGTGAATCTGAGACACACAATTGTATTGTGCTCTTAGCCTTCCGATCCAACTTCTTCCATTCTTCATCGGACACTCTCGTTGGTTTAGTACTTGGCTCTACCATGACCCACTGATCTTTATCCATCGACAAATCCTCCATCTTGAGTTTCCATAACTCAAAACTCTGACCATTAAATTTCTCGATCTCTATCTTTCCACTGCTCACCATCCTCTTTCACCACCAGAATCGATCTCGCAGATCTCCCATTCAACAGGGTCTACAATAGGCCCAAGCTTAGCAACAAAGGCATCCCATTGAAGCCAAAACACCTCTGATACCAAATGTAGGTTTTAACCCCGTACAGAAATTACCTGTTTACGAATTCTAAAACACAAAAAATAAACAATGCGATATCATAACACATAAAACACATATACACAGAGATTTTCACCTGGATCCCAAAACCGGGACTACCAACTTGATTTTTCATTATGTTCCTTTCAATGTTACAATACATATTTATACATGTTGAAGCATCCAATACTATGGACCGAAAACCATCGCGTCCAAATCCATGTGCGAAAAGTCATGCACAAAACCATAGGTAGATCCGCCCAACCTAATATAGGGTCCAAAAACAAAAAATTTCGGGGCACTGCTCCTGACCCCATAGATTGGGGCTACATATGCCTCTCAAACTCCCTATGACACCCCCCCCCCGCCCCCCCCCGCTACATTAATCGACGCAACAAAGGTGGGTGCTATGCCCGCCTTCTAACCCCCCGGTTAACTACATGGAAAGAATATAACACAACCCAACACATATTTCCGGTTGCCTATAGTCCCAACAGTAGAGCTTCATATTCAACAACATTATTAGTTGCTTCATACTCCAATTTGAAAGAAATAGGGATTATGTTTCCTTCTGGAGATATCAACAATACTCATGCCCCATTACATTCCCTATAATAAGCCCCATCAAATACAGTTTCCAGACCTTATCACCTTCCATGGGTTCTTGATCTGGCTATGAAAAACATTTGACCTATGTCTCTTCTAATATCAAATCATCTTCTTCTAGTAACAGGCAAGAGAGGTCTATATCTTTCCCATACAGGGGTGCATTTTTCAAACAATTAGCTTTTGTGACAGTCTTCACAAATCTTGATTCTCTATACAGCCTATGTTCTTGTCCACCAAAAAACAGGATAGTGGTATAAGTCAAATCCAATTTAATGGATCCTCCAACCTTAGACCCCCATGATCTAGATAAGAGCATCCCATACCTGGCAGGGATGTTTGCAACTAAAATATCCATCACTACACTCTTTGTCAGAATTTGTGCCAAATTCACCATCAAATCTTTGATCAACCCCAATCATTTCACTCTTTTGGAGTCAAATGAGTAAATATCCTTGTATGGTCACGTTATTTGTAGCCCTAAATGCTCCAATATTGATAACAAAATCAAATTATAGGAAGCCCCTGAATCCAGCATGCAATTGTGCATCAATAGCTCATGAATTGCCAAAATCACATACAAAGGGGTTGTAGATGAATCTCATTCTTCAACATGTGGTCCAAAAATGACCATGGACATTTATTCTTGTAGATTTAGGTTGTCTTGCAGAAGGGTCATGGCAAGTGGGTCAACAAACTGAGACACTTGTGCTTTGTAGCTTGGTTGTCTCAATATCTTAGACAAGGGGACAACAATTTTAACTTTCTCTAAATCCTTTGCAAATTGAACATAGATGGATTCTTATCAGTAGAGAAAATATTAACAGGCTCTTTTACCTTATTAGGGATTGGTTGGGATGATGGGAGGACTTGCTATGATTTTTTCACTTCAAGCTTATGAGGGAGAAGTGTGCAGGACTATTTATTCTTAAGTGAAGGATGCTCTATAGGCTTCTTCCCCTTTTCTAGTGGTTTGGCAGGATTGGAGGTAGAAGGCTCTTCCCCTTGGTCCCTCCCTCTAAATCTATTTTTGAAAGACCTAAGGTCATATTTCTTTTGAATTTGAGCTTGCATGAAGTCTACAAAATGTCTACAATAGTAATCAATCTCTCCATCATCCAAAGGAACATTCAATTCCCCTCCCTCTTCCTCAAGTGACTTCAACCTCGTACTCCTCTTCAGAGAGAGACGAAAATTGATTGTCTTGAGCTTCCATAGATTCTTCAATTAGCTTCATTGGGCCATCCTCCAAGTATAAGGGAGGCTGAATGTGATCTTGATGTTTTTTTCTCTCTCTGCAAAAGTTGCAACAAAGGTCTCCTATATTGAGAACTGAAATTTCTATTTGGGGCTGGGAGGGTTTATTTGGGAGAATTTTTATTTTCCAGCTCCATCTTTACAAGCCTATTAAAAAAGCTCTTAATCAACTTGTTCATTTCTTCCAACTTCTGCTCTTGATTTTCCTTCCCTTGACCTTGCTGGAAAATCATAAAGGTGGTAAAGATTGTAATACCCCCTCCCAGGTGTACCCAAGGTAACCATGCCAACCAGGGTAAACAAGAGGAGATATGTTACTATGATCAAATTCGACCTCCTATGTCACCTTAAGGAAGTGGAATCGACGAAACATCACATACAATCATCCAACATCATCAGCAGAACGCTTAGGTGACAAGTCAGCCACTCAGATAACATGTCCCTGGGTCCCATAGCTATTTTTCTTCTCTTAGGCCATAGTTTCTCTCATGTTATGGGCAAGGGAGCAACCAGAAACCCAAAGTCTCTCTCGCAGGCCTACCTGCTAGCGACTGTGGACCAAAATTTCTAGATATGTGCCAACAAACCTAGGATTTAAGCCACTTTTCCAGCCCATAATACTAGCATGTGCGTAGAAATTCTTGAAACTTCCAAAATTCATTAAAAAAATATTAACAATGTTGATCAATCAAAAATCACCCTCAGGACTAGGCCTGAGCATCCCCAACTGGGACGAACATTCTGTCAAACACTTGGAATCAATACAACCTACAGGTATAGGATACAAGACAGAGCATAAACGCTTGAAACAACGTATGAAACATAACCAGAAGGATCACCTCCTTCTCCATTGAAATACTACATCATCAATTACTTCTTGCATCCATCCATTTAATAGTTACAAGTAAATATATGAAATAACCATGACATAAACCAATCATATGACCATGCTTATAACCAGCATAAAACCATATAAATATCAAAGACATGACAACCACTAAATCCACATATAAATCAGTGCAAAATTAAGAGAACTTATTTTTTATTAATCATAGGCAAATATGACCAGGGTCGGGACTTCCATGTACCACCCAACCATGGACATGGATGAACCAAATCTCTCTTTCAGTCAGTCACCCATGTTCCATATTCCAAGCATGAATGTGGGATATCATAGAAAAACAAAGGGAATCAAGAGGTTGAACCACCTCTTCCCTCATCAAACTATGATGGCACCAAAACTGGTGCTTTGATCACAACCAAACCGAACTTGGAATGCCATATGGAATCCATAGCTATCCTTGAGTAATTATCCATCTCCTTGCCTCTCAGGATTTACCGCAATCCAAAACTAGATCATTAGGCCCTAAACCGATATTTCCCCCTCAGGATTTACCGTGTATCCCACCAAAACTGGTCAAGGAATTCCTAGGCCTTTGATAATGAACCTTGACACCACCTCCACCCAGGATTCTGAAATCCATCTGGAAATTCCAAAGCTCAAAAACTGAAATAACATCCTAACATACCATGGAATCCGGAAAAAGGCTAAGATAGGCTTAAATTCATTATCAGAACCCAACAAAACCATGCTACTAACAACAAGAGAGCCATACACCAACATGCAAAGCCATGCATGTCCAAACTAGCTAAGAAATCACACATGCAAAAGGTTACCTACAAGTATTCATTTTGAAGTTGCTTGAGTCCTGCTTTCCTTTCCTTGATATTTGTTTTCTTTTCCATTCCTTTCCTTTCTTTTCCTTTCCTTTCCTCTCTTTTCCTTTCCTTTCTTTTCCTTTCCTTTCCTTTCCTTTCTTTTCCTTTCCTTTCCTTTCTTTTCCTCTCCTTTACTCCAAACTCGAGTGCTCTAAGAAACTTTAAGCGACCAAGAGTGAGAGAGGGAGAGAGAGCGAGAGTAATGAGAGAGCTCCAAACTTGAGCTGACAAAAGGTTACCACTGAGAAACCTGCCAACTGATCATCAAAAGCCTTTTTATCAATGAGGCCTCTAATTTCTTCATTTTCCATTATTTTCCTTCATTTTCCTCCTCACATGCAACATGTGACCTTTCACCTTACTTTTCTCCTAGTTTCCTTTATTTTCATAAATAAATGTGCCAAAAATACCTTTCTTCCTTTAATCCATTTGCTAATTTTCCATAGCCAAAACATAAATCTAGTGATGCCTACTAAGATATCTTTCTCCAACATTCATCTTGGAATACGTGTCCCTTACCTGTGGTCTTATTTTTCCTTTATTAACTTTTTACATGGAATTTTCACCAGGGTTAGTACAAAGATTTTCTTGATATTGATAATTACTTGTGATGTTTCTTCTTCTTATTATTATTATTTATATCTTATTTCTTTAGTTCATCAAGCAATTACCAAAAGGAGAAACACATAAAACAATAAACACCAGATGTGGGCACATGCCAGGGAAAAACACCCCCTTGAGGGGAAAACACAGTCAAGATAATTATTCCTTTCAATAGTATTCTTTGAGACTCTTCACCCTAGACCAAGTCTAGACCTTGCCTCCATATAATGTCAGCCTCCCAAAATTTCTACCTCTTCCCAACGACTTCGACTATGCAGCGACTTATGACAACTGGCAGCTTCCAGCAAGAGTGAAACTTGGAAGACTTCCACCTTCCAATATAGGGCATGAAATAGAGAAAGGAAGAAATTCCAAAATTTCAATTTTCCTTGTCTCCTTAGACTTCCCCAAACTCACATTCACTTTAGATTCCCGACAATAAACTTCGCATTTTTTCCTAGCTACAAGAGAACTTCACACTTCTACCCAGCAACAAGAGATTTTCACACTTCTTCCCTGCTACAAGGGAGTTCAAACTTGATGAGAGAATGATTCTCCAAATGAATTTGATGACCTTCCTTTTATAGGCTTCTTGTGGGGTCGAATAGGGTCCTTAGGCCAACTTGATCTTCTCTCAGATCGACATGGTGTGGAGGTTACATAATTCGTATTTGACTCAATACTTAACCTTTTACATGATTCAAAAGACCAAGAAGGGTCTATTTAAATGTACAATAACTCTATAAACTTAGAATAAATCCTAGGAGTCCTCAATGGGGACTTTGACCTAAAACATGGTGACCCAAGCATGAAACTGATGCTTTAATAAGTCACAATAATAATAATAATAATAATTCTTTTATTTATTCTTTTGACAAGTAAATTTCATAATGACTCGTGCACATTATTGAAGACTGAACATAATTACATTTTCTAACACTCCCTCTTAACTAGGGAGGTATTCATAATTTACAAATACAATGGAAGATCCCAAACTTTATGAACCATAAAGAACTTTAGGCAGTGCAATGCCATGGACTAGATTCCTAACCAAGGAAATCTATTCGAATAGTCACTCAATAGTTTAGGTTCCACAATGCCAAGGACTAGATTCCTGACCAAGGAAATCTATCTAGGTGGGACTAAGATGGACTCAATATTTCAACCCCTCTAAGTACCATCAGACTTAATTACTAACCATCAACCCAAAAATCTAGGTGTGTAACAAAATATAGCTATTTGGTCAACACCACCCTTCCAACTTCGAGATTCGGACATCAACACAAAGTGTCTACCATATCTGAACCTTGGAAGCATTTCATCTTTATACATATCAGATACCAAAACTCAATTACAAACAAGAGACATATACTCTTCAACATCTTACTAAGGACTTAGTTATACACCTAGACTAGTTCATGACAACATTCATTCCATCTAGGGTTTCAATTATCTTCCAAATGTATGACATACCTTACTACAACATATAGAAAACCCTAAAAATAATTCACACAAATATAGATCTACAAAGTATTTAACAACCTTCCAAAATACATATGTTAGACTTCTCATTAGGGATTCATACAAATCCTAGATTTGATACAAACGAATCAATCAAAGTCAGTCACAACTTAGTCATTAACCTGACTAGATTTCATTAGGGTTAGTTCCAACCCCTATATTTTCAATCAATCATCAAACAATCACTAACATGACCAACCACCACTAAGGTTAGTTTGCAAACCCTAGATTTCTGAGCAATCATGAAACTCAACCAAAAAATCAATTTTCAACAATCTCTCACAAATCTCAAATTATCATATAGTCATCATATATAAGATATTTCTACTTTGACTAAGGTTCTATTACAAAACCCTAAAACTCCATTTTCACAACCTCAACAATCTTACATAGATCATATTTCAAAGAAATTTACTTTGACTAAGGTTTAACTCCAAAATCCTGAATTCCACAATATGAACAATCATTAAATACATATATCTCATATTGTTACATTACACACATTAGACAATGTCACTACTACGGTTTAACTACAAAACCCTAGATTTTCTTTTTCAGCAATCACTTAATAAATTTCAGGTTGTTATATCACACATACTAGACAATTTTAACTTCACTAGGCTTTAGCTATAATACTCTAGATTTCCAGATATCATCATCCTAGTATCTCAGACAAGGACTTCCATAAACTCCTAAAACTCATGACCAACAATGAATAGGTCAACACATATCTAGGAATTCATAATCATATATAATCATATCATATGTCTAAAAATATTAATATATCTTACCTAGACCAATCTAGGGTTTGAACCAAAAGGGCATATCCATATAAGCCTAGATTTCATCATCATGCAAATGCATTTCACATCATTTGTTAGTCAAATCAAACTTCACAAATACCAATAACAGTAGACACACAATCATCATGATTACACTAGGGTTTGATTAGATGAGCACATACATACTAAAGAAAACATTTCTAAGACAATACATTGGTCTTGCTCACACATTCCACCAAACTCCAATGAGCTAGGGTTGCAATGTAGAAACATAGAAAACCATATATTACCAAAACTTCAAAGGTTTTGATATTTTAGACCTTATCACTCAGCCCTTACAAGTTAGGATTTCCCGACCATACCAAAATCCCAAACATGACATTATAAATAAAAATTCAACTAGAATTTCACAATATCCCTAAGAAAATTAGGGTTTAAGACATTCACATTAGCATATCCTTCGGGTAGGGTTTTCCAGAACCTGTCTAGGGTTCTACATAGTCAATCAAGAATATTAGTGGGCTGGGTAGATTTATCAAGAGATGAATCACCCAAACAAGAATCACTAATATTCAATACAGTTAGTAATAACAAAGTTAGTAATATATCATCCAATGAATAATCCTTTCAATCATTGTATTTAAAGCATACCTTTGTTTTTTGACTAACCTTGTCTTGAGAGATCTTCCTTCTTTCAGGTGTTTTCCCTTTGTTTCTTGACTAACCTTGTCTTGAGATATCCTCCTTCTTTCAGATGTTTTCCCTAGTCAAGACAATAAAGGGATAAAGGTGATTATTATTTAATATAATCAAAACTAAATGAGTACATGAAACCAAAACTAAAAATACATGAAATACTTATCTTCATAAAGAAGGTTGCCACGGTGTCTCCTTTAGTCATCCCAATATTCCTAGTAGTAAACAACTTTGACAAGGCTTCATACATCTCCTGAGCATGATTGACGTTAGCTATGAATGGGAAAATATTTTTTTTATCTCTTCTACCATCGAGGTCATGGCCATCAATTAAAATTTTGTGAATTTCTCTTTGACAGCATAACTAGCTTCTTCTATAGGCTTTTTTACATTTCCTTTTACCAAATCTAGCACCTTGTTCTTCTCGAGGATTAGGTCAATCCTCTTCTTCCAGGATCTGCAGTTAGATTCTCCTTCAATTTTGTTCTCACCCTTTATTGAGTCAGAAATCTTCCTTGAATATAATAGAATCCTTCCCTGAGATAGTACCTATGAATGGATCAAGTGTTAGAGACTGCCTTTTTCTTCCTTCTTCACCAAATCTTTGATACCATGTTAGAAAATCAGAGAGGCAGTAAATATTTTCTTTATATTGATAATTAATTTTGATGTTTCTTCTTATTATTATTCTTTATATATTATTTATTTATTTCATTAAACAATTACCAAAAGCAGCAACACATAAAACAATAGACACCAGATGTAGGCACATGCTAGGGAAAAACCCCCATCGAGGGGAAAATCAAGTCAAGTAATTCTTCATTTCGATAGTATTCTTTGAGACTCTTAACCCTAGACCAAGACCAGACCTTCCCTCCACACCATCTCAGCCTCCAAAAATTTCAACCTCTTCCTAGCAACTTTGACTATGTAACCACTTACGACAACTAGCAGCTTTCGCCAACTGTGAAAATTGGAAGACTTCAATCTCCCAATCTAGGGCACAAAACAGAGAAAGTGAGAGAGACCAAAATTTTGATTTTCCTTATCTCCTTAGACGTCCCCAAACTCGCATTCACTTCAACTTCCTGGCAACAAAATTCACACCTTTTCCCAGCTACAAGAGAACTTCACACTTATGCCCAGCAACAAGAGATTTTCACACTTTTTACCAACTATAAGAGAGTTCTAACTTGATGAGAAAATGATTCTCCAAATTAATTTGATGACCTTCCTTTTATAGGCTTCCTATGGAGTCAAATAGGGTCCTTAGGTTGACTTGATCTTCTCTTAGGCTGACATAATGTGGAGGTTACATAATTCATATTTGACTCAATACTTAACATTTTTACATGATTCAAAAGCCCAAGAAAGGTCTCTTTAAATGTAAACTAACTCTATAAACTCATAATAAATCCTAGAAGTCCTAAATGGGGAACTTGACCTAAAACATGGTGACCCAAGAATGAAACCTATGTTTTAATAAGTCACAACAATAATAATAAAAATTAGTTTCCTTATTATTTTGACAAGTACATTTCATAATGACATAAGTAAATTATTGAAGATTGAACATAGTTACATTTTCTAACGGACCTAAACAGCTAACTTCCTCTATTCCTCTCCTCATGTCAACACAATCACGTTTTCCTCTTGATTTACCAGTGGAGATGAAGTTAGCTTCTACTTCAAGTGCATCAATTTGAATTAGATAAAGGGTGCCATATTTTCTCTCCCTCAAAGTAAAACCAAACCCATACTCAAAAGCCCTAGAAAAAACGACCTTAGCAGCAACTTGTGGTGCTTTTATTTTAGTAGGCAAGCTATTATATATTTTCTTAAACATATTGATGAATTCATAAACATCCTCATTATGTTTCTTCTTCATTGTATTAAACTCTGTGAGGATGTATCCATAGTCTCTTATTTCGCTCCATTTCCACATGAACACATTATCCATTTCCTCCCATGTAGTAATTGAAGCATTAGGTAAGGCTTTGAACCACTTTATGGCCTCCCCATCTAGTGATTGGAAAAAGAGCCTCAAAATCACATCTAGGTGCTCCACATTATGATTTTCTGCAAAGGGGCAAAAAGTGTCTATATGTTTTTGGGCAGAGATTTCATCCTTTCCAATAAATCTTGGTAGGTTTTTGAGATAATCTTGAGACATGGAATTCATGGGTTGAGGTATATCGAGAGGATAATAACTATTAATAATAAAACCATGGACATCCATATTTTGAAAAGGAGGAGGTGGTAAGAGATTTATCACATGCCTCTATTGAATAACTGGTTAAGTCATGGTTGTATGAGGCCAAACTAGAAATCTATTAATATTGGGTGTTGGGCTATCTTCAAGTATTTCTTTAACCCCTTCAGGTTCTAGAAAAATGAGAGAGGTGGATGAGGGAGGGATAGGAGGAGCTCCTTCATCTTGATCTCTAGAGAAAAATAGGAAAAACAATGAATAATTATCTTTTGTATATTTCGAGACTTTGGAATAGGGTTAGGATGACTTATTATAGCCTTCTGCAAGTTGGTTAATGATATCTCTAGAAAAAGATCCCAGTACGTGGAGTGACTGGTGTTTTATCTTTCCAAACCCTCCTTGATATTATTCTTTCTAGGTAAATCACCAGAGGGGTCTTCTGTTGGCCTATATCAAAGTGGGTATGAGGTCTCTTGAAAGCTAGTGGGAGGAAATAAGGGATCCCCAGTGGAGTCAATACAAAATTTTCTTAATGTGGAGTTGCCAAGGTGAGAGATCCAACCCTACACTTCCTTTTCTCGCCTATTAAAAGGAATGCAAAGATAGTCATTATCTAGGGATTTTTTTTTTTTTTTTTAATTCTATCCCCGACAATGACACCAAAAGATGTTGTGGCTAGAATCAGCCTCCTAGAGACACTAGAGGGGATACTAGTTCCTAGGAAATCCTAGATGAGTGCTTGAAGGTTTGCAAGAGTTGTCACACACACTCAGTATTTAACATGTCATGAAATATAGGTGATTCAAAATTGTCCTCGAGAGGCCACGCATAACAATCAAATGAAAAATCAACTCACATAAACATCAATGCAAATATACAACGACCTTCATCACTTGGGTTTGCAGCTTAATAAGTCATTGTATTATATGGGATTGAATAGTTCAACAAGAAGGAAATTCAATACACAGGGTTTATCTTTAAGAATCCTATGCAACAAAAATTATAGTGAAATGGATGAAGAAGAGACGGAGTATGGGATATAAAGATACATAGTGTTCACTTTAAGGATTTAATTTCCATGTCCATACAAGCATTATACATCAATATTTGACTTCAACTAATCGATACATTCATGAGAAAAAAATCTAGTAGCTACTTACGATATATTTTGAGAGGAAATAGAAACGTGCATGAAAGTAACATAGCAAGAACACATACTACAAACTCAGGTGAGATGGAATCGCTGAAAACTTGTATTAATCTTCAACATAGAAATAATTCATCAACAATGCACAATGCTCCTCTATTTGAAATAAAAAATTCACAAAAGTTTTGAACCCTCTTAAAATATCGTCTCACTATCTTTATAGGGCCTCTGAAGGAGAACCCCTTACAAAAATATTCTTTCTTGATTTTTTTATAGAGATTCATCATGTCAAAATTAAGCGTGCTCCACATAAAAACTTTTTCTAATAGAAAATGTAACTGATTGAGAAATAAAATATTTACATAGAAGTATAAATAATAGTTTCATGATTGACACAATCTGCAATATCATCATTTTTGCCTAGCAGGAGGTGGACGCTGCATCATGGGTTCGATGATCTAGAGCATGGGTGGATAAATAAACTACTAACATCTATGCCACAACATCATATTTGGGTTAGGAGACTGGAAGAAAAAATGATGTGAGATCTTCATATTTGTTAAGTATGAATAGTCCAACCTAGCCCTGAATAGCATTTTTACCAACCCAAGCAACTGGAATTTTTTCTTGAGATAATTTACGACTGTTCTACACTTTGAAGTGGTGGTTGTATCATGGGAGGAATCTCCTCTTCTTTTGGAATCTAGCAGTTGTTGTTTGTATTGATTCTAATTGTTTAGCTCACCCAATTCCCAATAGCTAGGCAATCTTTCCCTTATCAGTGATTCAAATTCCTACTTGAAAGCTTTTATATTTCTTGCCACTATCCCCAAACATTCTTCAACTTTGACTCTATATTCCTCCTTTCGAATCATCTTAGTGATTTCCATGATAACCCCCACTATGTCTACAACATCAATATGCCTCAATTCACTAAGTGGCCTCTCATTTACAAACCTGATGAAATTTTGAGCAATCTGGGAATTATTCACTTTGTCCTCCTTAGCTGATAAGATGGAGTAATCAAAGTATTTAACTGCCACTTTCTTCTCATGCATCAAGGTTATAAATTCCCATTTTCTCCCTATTTATTCAATAATTTCATCTCACACCAGTTGTTTAACCTACAACAGTGACATGTTCCCTTTCATCTTACTCTTTAGCTCTGAGATCTTTTTTTTATCTTCCTATAGATCCTTGTTGAGGATCTCAGCATTATTCATACTGACCTCTACTTGTTTCTCCTTTTGTGATAAGATTTAATGGGAAACATCTAGATATATTTGTAACTTTTTTAGTTCCCCTTCTGAAAGATGAAGTTCATTAAGGGTCTTGGTGAGTTGTTTAGTAGGGTTTTGGGGATCTTCAAGAATGAGGACTGCACATATGTGAGTCAATATTTTTCTTCATCTCATCTATTTTATTCTTGAGGGATACAACCTCATTATTCCTGTCAATGATCTCATTGGCTAGGATATCTTTTTATACTTCAACTTGCACTATCTCCTTGAATTGGATATGCTCACTACCTAGCATCTTTAGCTTTTGTCTTAGCTCTTAAATCTTTGTTTGAGAGCTCTTGATCAAAGCCTCAATAGTTGACTTGCCCTCAAGATTCAACCCAATATTTACCACCAATTCCTTGAACCTTTCATTTTGTATGTGAAGGGCTTAAGAGTTGGCTTTCTCTTGCTTCAACCCTTTTTCATCTTTCTCCAGTAGTTTTGATGCCTTGTTTATGGTCAAGGCATTCCTATTTAGCTCACTATACAACACTCTCCCATCCTACCTATGGAAATTGATTTTCTATGAGAGGGGAGCACTTCCCAAATCCAAAGACACATCCAAAGTTTGAATTGTGATCCTGAAGGAAATGACTCAGCTTGAGGATTCTACAAGGAGAATTTCATTTTGTTCATCTCCAAATCCATTGTAGTTAGTAGACTGATGTGATTTGGGGCTAAATGAGATGCCATTTTCTACTGCATCTCCCCCCTCACTTTCCTATTTCTTTCTTCAATGGCCTTTTCATAAAGACAGCTTGATCCTTTGACGAGTGTACTAGTTGTCGTGCCTAAAACATCTATTTGTGAATAAGATGAGGTAGTGGACTATGATAGATCTTCTAATGAGACATGAAAACCTAGTTGGTCTAGGCCTGTCTCCACTATCCTAGTTTCCAATTCTTCTTCTTTTGTTTCTTGAGTCTTAACCTTTTAAGATGAGGGTGTATCTATCATCTCGATATCTTCAACCTGGCCTACGCGCCTCTTTTTTGCCTTGTCTTTAGGTGTCAGAGTCTCAATCTCCATCTTTGTATCAAGAGGCCACGATTCGCTATTAGCTTTCCATTCCACTTTAGGTTTAGACTCATGTAAATAAGTCAAAGCATTTATTTTTTCTCCTTTGGGAAATGACACCATGAGGGTCATAGTGTTAGATATCTTCTAGGCCAAATTTCATCTCTTTGATTAAGGCCTCAACTGCCTTGAAACATTGTCTAGCATTAACAATGAAAGGCCACACAAGAATTCCTAATTTAAACAGATGTCCCTTATTTGCAGGGAAAAAATGGATTTGATCTATGGATAGGCTCTGTCTAATGAATTCTAAAGAAAATATCCTCATAGGCATGAAAATAAGTGGGTGGTAGGGGGGAATATCACACCCATAAATTCTAATCTCTGTGTGGTTTTCAAACAAATACCAATCCCCTAACCTGGTGTCTTTGCTAAGTTGGATTAGTTCTTTCTATTGGGGGAGAACCCTGGGATGAGACACACCATGAATGATCCTATATGCAATGGTCATATAGGTGGAGATGAACTGTGAATAGTTCTTAGAGTCTGGTATTTTTATAACAACAACATCCCAATCAAAGATTGAGTTTCTCCTCTGTTCCTCGGAGAACAATTTCAGGCCTAGACATTCAAATTCTTCAAAATGAGAGTACACAAAAATATAAAACAACAAGGAGTAGTATCTGAAGAACTAGTGCATTTGGAATCTGATGGCTTCATACAAGTAAGTTGGGATGTTAAGTACACAACTAGGTTGTAGAATTTTACTAAGGAAGGCCAAGGTGGCTTTGTTGGCTATTTTTGAATCCTCTTCTCCTAGTAGGTTAGTAATGATGGACAATATAGGATGGACAAGCTCTAGATAGAGGGTGATGGGGAAGCTGTCAGCAATAGGCAAAGATTCTAGCCCAGGTTCTAGGATCATTTGCAAAAAGGGTTGTTTCTTAGTGGCTGGGAGCGTAGAAAAACAATACATCAGGGTGGTGTCAGTGAACAACAGAAGGTCATGGGGAGAAGGGTACACCAATGCTTTCTGAATTAGCTCTAGGGTGATTTCTAGGATTTTAACCCCCTGGGAGGAAATGAAGTAGTTCTTCTTGTCGATATAGGTTATTGCCACCCATGACAGAAATTCATGGAAGTGATGCATAAAGGGTGCAATATGTTAGTACAAACAGTTCAACTCGGAGGTCAGCCAAGTTGTAGGAGCAAACTAGGTCTGAAATTTGCACTACGAGGTCCATGTGGGGGTCAAGGCTTGACGAAGATTTGGGTTTACAGGTTTTAGGAACCTTAGTGGTTTTATAGGACTTCAAGACCAGGAAATATATTGCCTAATTACGGTATCTTTAATTACGATATTTCCAGTATCAAGCTCATGAACCACACATCTGTTTGATCGAAACACAACTTCATTTCCTTGATCACACACTTGACTGACACTCAACAAGTCATGTTTAAAACCATCAACATACATGACATTTCCAGCTTTAACCTTTTCTTTCAAATAAACAGAACCTTTACCTTTAATGACAGCTAGTGTGTCATTTCCAAAGGAGACATTCTTTTCCTTTTCTAAAGAATTATATGAATGAAGTTTATCTTTATCACCTGTCATGTGTTTAGAGCATCCAATGTCAATGTACCACTATTTTTCTTGTCCTTCTACAAAAAGAGCTATGCCACATCTTTCTTATTGATATTCCCTCTTTCTCCATACCTTGGTATTTAATGATGTTTTCTCCTTTTGAATTGTTCACCGAAATTTTCTCCTGCATTCAGATTCTTCATGACCAAATTTATTGCAAAACGAACATTCAATTTCATCTTCAAGAGGAGAAAAGTCATTAAAATAACTTTTCTTGATTCCTGTTACACTTCTTTGATTTCGTGCTTCTCTAGTCATGATAGTTTTGTAAGTAACACATTGAGCAGCCTTATTCCCAATGTTATGGCATGAAACACATTGTCCATTAAAGAATTTTCTGTGATCATAGAATCTCTTGGTATTTTTTACCTTTTGGTTGATGCTTCTATTGATGTTCATCCTTGGAGTAAATTGAGCATGATTTACCTTAGTATTTTTAAGCTTTTGCTGACGATTGACATACTATTCACTGGTCTTTGTTGCATCAAGATGGCTTCTAGTGGTGGAAGACAGCTTTTTTGATTGGGATGATTCTTCAGTATATCCAAGACCAGTATTTATAAGAGGAAAGCGTTGAACCTTGATGATTTCATTTAAAGTTTCTGATCCTTTAGAAAATCTAAGATTAAGAGATTTTGTCTTCTCAAGTTCTTTCTTAGACCACAACTTCACATTCTAGTTTTTCATTGTGATTTTCTCTTTCAGTGAATTGATGTGTCAAAGTTTTATATGATCATATTCTTTTCTTCCACACAAATTTTGAGTTAAGTGATTTCTTTAAGAAATTCTTCCTCTTCTAAGTCATCCAAAAAATCATCATTGTCATAAGCCATGAGTAGTTTATAATCTTGTTCAATTTCATCTTCATCACTATTAGATAATCCATCACTATCTTCATGAGAATAGTAACTTCATCTACTAACAACTTGTTTCCTATTGCCTTTTGCAGACTCCTTTCCTTTTTCATGATTATGTTTATGAGGACATAATGGCCAACTCTACCACAAACAAAGCATTTGAATGGTAGCTTACCTCTAAATCTTCTGGAACCCCGTCGAAGCTTCTTGACAAAGTTTACCTCATATTTTTCTTCTGAAATATATCCTGATTCATTGAGATATTCATTTTCTTTTCCCTTTACCGAAGCTTTGAAAGAGGCTTCCCTAATATCTGATGGACCTCCTTTCCTCATTTCAAAGGCAGTTAAAATTCCATGAAGTTGAACAACAGTAATAGATTGAATATCCTTATTTTCTTCTGTGGAAAATACTTTTGACTCAAATTTAGAAGACAAAGATCTCAATATTTTCTCTACTAAAATAGCCTCCTTTATTTCTTCACCCAAATTCTTTATATAATTTACAATCTCATATACTCATAAAAAGTAACTAGAAATCATTTTTTTTTTTAATCAAGTAAGAGTAGGACCTTCTATTAAACTTAGACAAAAATACATAATTTACAAGAAGCCTCACCTGCTCTGTGAAAGTTCAACAATCATTCGGGTAGGCCGAACCAAACCAATCACCCAAAAACAAGAGAAACCTAAACAGAAAAGTTGGGGATAACCGCCAAACAATTAAGACACAAGGTCATCTAGTAGTGTTGCTTGCATCAAATGAGCCTAGAATTCCTTGGAAGGCTAGTTCATTGAACTGGAGGTCAGAAAAGGACCTAAATGACTCGTCGTGGGTCCACAATAGGTCTCGCAACAAGCCAAGCTTAAAACTGTCAAACGAACTCAACGGAAATTAAAAGCATAACACTCTAATTTTTTTCAGGTTCGACCAAGGAGCATAAACAAATCGCCACCATTGATCAACTAACTAAGATCCAATGGTCTTTGTGAATATCAGAAGGATGAGAAGCGTGAGAGTTAACTGCCCAATGAGGGCAGTTTTCTCTCTCCTCGCTCTGCTACGTGTCGCTCAAAGAGTGGAATCGGAGCCAAACTCAGAAAAACTAGAAACCATTCGGACCCCGCCTGGTATACCGCTTGTGGTATTTGAATAGTTGACTTCTGGAAAAAAAAAACACATCCTTTAACCAAGTGTTTTCCTTCAATTCCGTCCAGCGGGTAGTTCTTGAGCCAATCTCGTCCACCTAGATTCTCTGTTAAACACCACCTAAGCCATATGAAGAAGGACACCTCATCTTGTGGAGCTATCGAAGTCAATCCTTTCATCATTCAATTAAAAGGATTCTAGACTCTAGAAAATAGTTGAACCAAGGTGGGTTAGACTTTGTGGGGTTCTCCATCCTCCCGCCGGTCTTCTGGGTCCCTTTGATCCATTCTATTAGTCCATAGTTCCATATCTTGGGTTGCCTGACAGAGACAATCCTCCCGCAATTTTCCTGGGGATAACGAATCCCAAGCATACCTAGAATCCCTATCCCTATTTGTGACTCCTTCATTCACCAATTGATCCACTAACATATTAGCTTTCCTTTTCACATGAGAAAATCTGACAGTTTTAAGGGTTCGCAGGTGAGAATAGATGTAGTAAAACACCTGCAAAAGCTTCTAGTGCTTCGACACTTTATCTGGAGAGATTCCATTGCTAATTTTCTTAATCATTCTAATAATTAATTCTGAAACTACTTCAATTATAACATTGTGTGAACTTGAATTCACTAGGATTTCCAAGCATTGCTCTAATGCCATGAGCTCAGCCATGTTATTAGTGGCCTTCCCCAAGTGGCCATGGAAGATTTTTTGTATTTGTCCCTGATCATCTCTTATGGCAACCCTAAAGCCCGCTAATCCTGGGTTGCCCTTAGCCACTCCATCAATATTAACCTTTAAGAAACCATAAGGAGGGGCCTTCCAAATGTTAACACACTTGTTTATAAGGCTCACTACCTTTATTATTCCCAAAGGACTGATAGACTAGAGACCCAAGTGAAGTATAATTCTCTGCTCTTGGGGCAGAGGAGGATCTTTAGGAAGGGTCCTCAGCAAGCTTCTTATTGTATCTTTGAGCTGCCTTAGAATTTGCTCAATTATGTGTTGGGGCCTGCTTGTTTTTTTTTTTTAAGATTTGACTATTGCGTTCTTTCCACACATTCCAGATGAAAAAACCTAGAACTAGAATCCAGGTTTTATTAACTATCTCATTCCCTGAGAAGTTTTTCCTCCAGTTCTTTAGAGTGTTGGATATGCTGAGACCATCCCTATCAGTTTGTCTAAAAATAGAGGCCACCCAGTCCCACACCTTTGAAGTGAAAGGACAGAGGTTGAGAAGGTGTTCAATTGTCTCCTCATGAGTGCCACATAAGTAACACTTGGAAGGACCAATGAAGCCTTTCTTAAGGAGATTCTCCCAAGTTAAGATCTTCCTTTGATGCTCTAGCCAGATGAATAACTTTATTTTCATCCAATGTGGACTTTGCCAAAGTTTCTTCCAGACTTGATCAGGATTCACAAAGTTAAATCCTATGACTTCCCATTTAGCCTCTTTGAGGTTAAAGTTACCTTCAGTGTTCTTTCCCCATCTTAATTGATCTGTTGAGGAAGAAAATAGAATCCTTTTATGCTCTAGCTCCTGGGTGAGAGCTTCTACCTTGGTCTTCAGTGGGTTTCCATCAATGTATCCTGGATCCTTCCACTTCCTCCATTTTCCATTATTCCTTCCCTGATCCCAGAAGTCTTTTACCAAAACCATACCTTTGCTATCTGTGTCACTTTTGAGAGTTGCAAGTTCATCCTTATAAAGTTTGGGCTCCTGTTGCTAGTTGTCCTCCCAAAATCGAGCAAGGTTTCCTACTCGAATTTCTCGAAAACAATGTTGCTAAATAATTTTTTTATTATCCCAGGCAAGGTTCCAAATATGGGAGCCCCTGATTTGCCTTGACATTCTAATGTGATCATTATCCTACCAGTACTTGGCATACTTTTGTTTCCAAAGCTTAGCCTAGGGGGCATTTGGTTCCTTAATCCATCTCCACCAAAGCTTGGCTCTCGAAACTCTATTGAGGGTCTCAGGATCATGAAGCCCCAATCCACCATGGCTCTTGAGCTTGTAGAGCTTGTCCCAGGCTACTAAAGCCCACTTATTTTTCTCTTCCCTTCTGCCCCACAGAAAGTCCCTTTGTATGCTTCTTATCTGCTTCTTAATACCTTGAGGAGCAGGAAGAGCTGAAAACATGAAAATGGGAATGGCCTGCAAGATCACTTGTGAAAGCACAAGGCGTCCTACCAAATTTGGTGACCTGCATGTCCATTTTTTGACCTTATCCTGAAGTTTATTTAATATTGGCTCCCACACTTTCTTGCTTAGAGGTTTGTCAATAAGAGGAATACCAAGATATTTGGAAGGTAGTTGTTCCCTTTGAAATCCAATAATTTTGGTAATGTTTCGATGAATAGCAATATTAGTGTTAAAGAAAAAAACTTTGGACTTGTTAAGGCTTATTTTTGTGCCTGCTGCCATAGCAAATTCATTTAAGATGTTTTTGATTGCTCTGGCTTCCCTAAATGTGGGTATGCCCTGCAACATTGTATCATCCACAAATTGTTGATGATTGTCTGCCTCTCCATCCACGATAATTTTGATACCATGAATTCGTCCTTCAACATTTTCCATTTTAATCACTCTACCTAGCCCTTCCATCATGAGGACGAAGAGGAATGGTGAGAGCGGATATCCTTGTCTGAGTCCTTTGGAGGGTGTGAAGGTCCTTGATGGAGATCCATTAAGCAGTATGGAAAAAATGGTTGAGGTAACTAATGCCATGACCCACCTTATCCAATTCTGGTCAAAACCTTAGGCTTTTAGAATTGCTCTTATATAAGACCAGCTCAATTTGTCATAGGCTTTCGCTAGGTCCAACTGAATGATCATACCAACTTGTTTGTTGCTTTTGAGAGAGTGTACCACCTCATGAGCTTGGATGATATTGTTGAGGATTTGCCTTCCCTCAACATAGCATGTTTTCTCCTTCAAGATGAGAGAGGGTAGAAGTGGTTTGAGTCGATTGGCTATTACTTTGGAGATAATTTTATACACCACATTACATAAGGCTATGGGCCGAAAACCATCCAGAGTCATGGCATTTTCCTGCTTTGGAATCAAAGCCATGAAGGATGCATTCAAAGCCTTTAGTACCTTTTTGGATCTTCTTGAGTCTTCCACAACCTCGAGGATATCATGTTTGACAGTTTCCCAATTGGCTTTGAACAATTCTATATTGAATCCATTCGGGCCTAGTGCTTTACCATTTTGCATTTCATTAATCACTTCACTGACCTCCTCTTCCGATACTGGCCTGTTGAGATTGTGGTTGTCCTCTCTGGTAACCAGCTGAGGGATATACTGAGTGAAATGGTCAATGAACCTATATTTGTCCTCCAGTGGCTCCTTTGCCATATTGCAAAAGTGTTGTACAAGGACTGATTCCATATCATTGTGAGAGACAAGCTCAATACCTTGAGAATATTTGATCTTTATGATTCTGTTGTGTGCCCTGTGAGCCATGGTAGATGTATGGAAGAATTTTGTGTTTATTTCTCCCTCTCTAATCCATTGTATCCTTGATTTCTGCCTCCAAAAAATTTCTTCTTGTAAGCATCGATCCTCCCATTCTTCCTGCAAAGAGTCAGTTAGTTTTTGCCGCTCTTCGGTGAAGCCATATGTGATGTTGATCTGATTGATCTCCTAGGGCTTCCGCTCAGTTTCTCTTTTGGCTTTGAAGATATCTCCAAATTCCTTTTTGTTCCAAGCTTTAAGACGATATTTGATATGTTTAAGTTTCTACTGGAGTATGTACATTTTTGTGCCTTGAATATTCAAATCCTCTCTCCACCATTTATCAATGTTATTAGTGAAATTAGGGTGTGAGAGCCAAGCATTTTCAAACCTAAAAGGTCTATTTCTCGGTGTGCCCATAAAGGTGGCTTCCAACTGTACAGGCCAGTGATCTAATCCTCCAAAGGGCAGAATGGAAGTTGTCATGGCGGTTCCTATGAGGAGGTCCTCTGAAATAATGAATCTATCAAGTTTGGAAGCAACTTAATGAGCCCCTTCCCTTTTCTTGTTCTAAGTGTAGGTTCCATTAATTGTTTCAGTATCCACTAGACCCATGTTCATAATGAAGTTCTGGAAGGCCATGGAGTCTCTGCCTAGCTGTCTAGTGCCTCCTTTTTTTCTAAAATAGATCTTTTCATATTGAAATCTCCTGCAACTATTCAGGGAAAAATGGGATGTCTTGCTCGTATATCCTCCAGGGAGGTGAGAAGCTTGAGTTTGTCTACTTTATTTTGAGGTCCATAAACATTTGTAATCATGTATATCTCCTTAACCCCTATAGGTTGACATATCAAGGAGAGATAGTTATTGGATGCTTCAGCATTCAAAATTCCAAATTTATGTGGTTCCCACAAAGTGAGAATCCCCCCCGCCAAGTTATTTGCCTTAACCTCTAAATGCTTCTATTTTAATAGCCACTTATTATTAATATCTCTTATTTTTTCCATCAAACATTTTGTCTCCTAAATAAAAACCATGTCTGGTTTTTCTTCTTTCATTCTGTTACTAAGATTTCTTTGTTTCCTCATATTCCTTATGCCTCTAATGTTCCAAGTTGTGAGCTTCATTAAGAAAGGTTAGTAAAGGAATAATTGGTAAGATCTTTCATCTTACCTGAGTTGATCAACGGTTTTCCACATTCATTCAGCAGTTCATTCTGTCTCTTTCTTCCTCTTTTCCTACCTGAGTTCTTTGGAGATTGTGCTTGTGAATACTCCATCATATTGACCCCACTTGGCTCCTAGCTTTCATGATTTCTTTTGACTCCATCTCCCTTCGCTTGTGACCTCCAAAGAAAGAGCTGTTGTACTTTGCCATAGTCCTCTTTTGACAGGGAGTCCACTCCTGTGATTTTTCCTTATTCCATAAATTTCTTTAGATCTAGAGTTTCCCTATCCAAAATCTCCTGTAGCTCATGGTCCTCTGTTCTTGCTTCAATTGGAGTCATCTCCTGGTCCCTACTGATCTCCATCAAGCTTGGTAGATCATCCTTTTGCTGGTTGTTTACTATGATATCCTCCATGTCAGCTACCTTATCCTACTCCTTTGTTACATTCTTCGTGTCCTGGATTGTCTCCTTGTTCCCCTCTTCTTCCTCCGGGATCTTAAAGTTGTTGTGTCTTATATGTCTATCCTCATTTACCTTCTTGTGTGGATGCTTTCCCCCTTTGCCTTTGTTCCCGACCTTGGTGAAACCCTCATGATCTCTCTCCACAGTGGTTTTTTGGTTACCTTCCCTATTGATTGTGGGGCAGTCTCTATATAGATTCCCATGTTCATGGCATTTGCGACACCTAAATGGTATGTGCTCATAGTCCATAGTCTGCACCCATTCTTCATCATATACTGCTAAAATTATTGCTTCTAGAAGGGCTCCAGATAGGTCCATTTCCACACATATTAGGGAAAAGGAGGTATACCTTCCTTTTAGAGTTGCCTCTAAGATCTTTAGAAAATGCCCCAGCTTGTTTCCTATGGTTTCAAAGATTTTGGTAGCCAATAATGCAAAGGAAGGGAATATAGTCTGATCCAAACTAGTACTAATGTGAATGTTTCACACTCTAGGACAAAGTTCATCATCCATGGCCACATGTGGAGTCCTACCGCAGCATAGAAATAGGCCCCCCCTTCAAACACTCTATCTTTGTCCTCTAGGCTTGTGAACACTACTATGAAAAAACCCTTAGAGCCAAGATGTAAATGTATTTCTCCCTTTGGCTTCCAATGGCTTCATATCCAAACATGTAACGCCCTCTCTGTCGGCCATAACCCCATGAACTTGCATATGATTTCATGTTCCATCATATGATCCCTATGTGCTTGTATCACTAGGTCGCTCAATACAACCCAGGGAATAATGCCTGACTTGGGCTTACAGACCCCAGTTGTCTTTATGGAAGCCATTCTTTCACTGCTGCCTCCATTCCCCTTTTCTTTGCTAGCTTCTTGTTGATTCCTTTCCTCATCTTGATCTCCGCTTCTTCCAGATGTCCCCTGACTTCGTGCTTTTGTAATCTTCTCTAGAGGTTTTTTGAAATGTTTCTTTCCCGCATCCTTACTTCCTTCTGTGACTGCTCGACTGTAGGAGGGAGAAACACTCCCCCCAGTGCTCCCCACCATGGTACCCTGAATCGAAAACCTTGTCTTCAAATCCAACCCTAAAAGGTCCAAAGGTGAGCGGGCTTCTCCATCCTACATAACATGTACCAACTAGAAATACTTTCATCAATATGCATTTTGAGAGTTTCATACTATATTCTCCTTCGTAACTATGAATGATTTTGTCCCATATCTCTTTGGCTTTCTTGAGCTGCATGACTTCGACGAATTTTGATTCTGACAGACTTCCTAATAAAGTATTGATTGGTTTGGCATTGGTTTCGTATAACTTCTTACCTATTGTATCTGTAGGTATTGCTACTAGAAATTGGTATCATCCTTCCACAATTTCCCAAAAATTGGCTCTAATCAACTAAAGATAGGCTTTGGTTCTTATTTTCCAATATACTAAGTTGTTCCCATTGAAGATTAGTGGTCTAATAGATCCCATGCCTTCGTAATTGTTCATCTTGAAAGATCTCCCTTCAAGTGATCAAGCTTCTTATGAAGGACCTGCTCTAATA